>JAJMCP010000030.1:0-135460 GCA_030573055.1 Metschnikowia anglica
CCCCCCCCCCCCCCCCCCCCCCCCCATGTTGCGCCTGTTGCAGCACACCGGGTTGGTGCCCACTGCTTCTCACGCCGATAGTAGAGTCATCGTGTTCTCTGTTCTTGGCAGACTCCGACCTATCGGCAGATGGGAAACCATAAAGCGCCGTTGCTCGGTGTTTCAGCAAAACCTGATACAGAGACAAGACCCAGACCCGCGGAACGGCGGGCGTTTGTTCCTCCAGGCGAAACCGGGCGACAAAAACCGATTGCCGAATGTCTCAGTGTCCTTCTAACTTTCGTGTTCAGATCAGGAAACTGACTGGTCATTACACAACGTAGCTTTGGCCTCGGTGTCCATCCAGTCTATTTTAACAGCAACTGTTGCGCTCTATTGTTTCGCCTGCTCGTTGGCTTGCCCCCATGCTCGGCCGATTGTCGGCTAACGAAGCTAATCAATTGCTACTACTCGCAGGCCCGGCGCAACCATCAGTGTTTAATCGAGCAACTTTTTGCAGGTTCTGAAGACTGGGCAAGGCAAGAAACACTTGACGGGGAAGGCGGCTCCCAGTCTTGGCAAGACTCTGCACGTGGGGTGCAGATACTGTGCCAGCTATAAAAGCCTCCGGCGATCCGGTTTCCACTGGTGTGATAGCTAAACTTACCGTCCTCAGACCGTTTCAGTGAACAACATGATGTTTAAGCTAGCCTTGATTGCGACAGTTGTGTTCTGCTCGATGGCCGCAGCCCTTCCACCCAGCGACAAGCCTCACGGCAGTCAGGATATAACGCTCGCTTCAAGAAACGGGGCGGGGTGCGTTGGGGAAGAGCCAATGTTTTGCCAGGACTTGGATTCTCTTCGAGACGAGCTCGATAAAGTTGAGCTTCCAAAGGTGAAGGACGGGATGGAAAAATTCGTCTTGCGCTTGAGATCTTTTGTGAATGAGAAATCGTTTGATGCCTCTGAATTCCAAACTGAGGTGGAAAATTTGAGAGAAGAACTACTCAAGGTGACCGCGTTAGTCGAGAAAATCGGTCCTTCTGCTAAGCCTTCGAAACAGCTAAAATTTGTCTCGGACATGTTCAAAAACATGGAGTACTCGACCGGATACTTGAGGTCATATACCGACGACTCGCTTCCAGGGCGTCGTCCCTTCTGCAGAATGGTGTACCTCTACGTGAGGGCGATTACTATGTACAATTACGAAGGCCGTCTTGATCTCACAATCAGTGGGTACGCAAGTAAAGTGACAAGTATCCAACGCAATGCGCTTTCGTGTGAAAACGAGTTCAAGGGGTTGTCCGGTGTTCCCCTCGTTTTGCGTGTGATGTTTGAGCAACATGCTGGCAGAGTGAAGGAGACCGTTGAAGAATTGAAGAGCCAATTTCCACAGCAGTAAACCAAGACGGGCTGATATGATAGACAGAGTATTTCTCTTCAATTAACAATTTTGTTTCAGTTTGCCTTGGCTCCAACCTGTGCGTGCTTTTGCACTTCCGGCTTGTGTTTGCTCACATCTGGTGACACCACACTCCAGCCTACGAGAGATCCAGAGTAATCTAATACGAAAGGGGCTCAGGCTGTTCTTTGCAGAAAAAACGAGAAAAGGTGGACACCGAGCCATCTTGGTCAAGCACAGCTCATAGATGTATTGAGCAGGTTTGAGGACCCTTGCTTGAAGTCTGGTGTTGGTTTGCGCCAGACTCGCGAAAAACACCCGATAGCTGCCGGGCCGAGGCACGGTTCGTGCTAAGGACAGCATTGTAGTTTGCTCTCTGACTCTTGTTCTGTCCCAAAGGAGGCTTGATCCCGTTTGTCTAAGCACCAAACGCTTCGAACAACGGAGCACCCCCAGTTGGGATCTCAAGCGTGTCTACAACTCCGCCTCGAATGTTTGTTTTCACCCCGATTTCGCATGGGTTTACGGCTGCATTCTCCCCGCTTGTGATGAATGGCATCACAGTCCAGGCACCGCTGATATGGCAGCCAAACAAATTCTGTTATTTGACAAAAAGAAATGGAACAGCGAAAGAGAGACCTCGAGGCAACTAGTAGACCGAGAACGTAGAGCCCAGTCCTCGAGCTAGAACTATCCCTTTTTCAAAGGAACCAGACGGATTAGTGCACTAGGGTATTGGCCCGAGGGTACTTTGCGGGGCTCCAAGCCGGTAGAAGTACGGGCCCAGAAAAAGAAATGGTACACTCAAAAAGAAACACAGTGCCGTTTGTCTCCACATACCCGAGCGCTAGACCTGGGGTGCAGAACAGATCTTTGCCCATCATGCCAAACCCAAGAGAACACCATCTGGGGGTTTGCGGCACCCGAAAGTCCCCGTCAGGGCTCTTTGAAGAGTCCGAAAGCCTGGATCGGAAAGGATCTACGTCTGTTCTTTGTGAAGATTTGAACCCGAAACCGTTTTGTAGAAGACTGGGAAACCGTTGGTGAGCTAGCTTCTACGGAACTCCATATTGTGAAATGCATAGTCAGTCAGCCACCGCAACTTTGGGAAAATGAAGCATGCTGAATCTGTGTTTCTTTTGGAGCTTTAGCCGGCTAGAGACTGTAGGGACCCGAGAGTCCATGCAAGCAAACATGAACGGAGTTAGATGAGCAGGGCTCCATTTGGCATTTCTGATTGATTCCCGAAAATCACAGCGTTTCGCAGTGGAACAAAATTTCACGGCACAACAAAATTTCACAAGAAAACAAATCGTGGCGTGAAGAGTGAGAAGCCCCGAGAGCGAGGCTGTGAGGCGAACAGCCGGCTCCAACTTTACGGAAACGACTATGTCATTTCTTATCTCGTCCTTTAAGCCACGCTGCTTTGCTTTACGCCACGCTGCTTTGCTTTACGCCCGCCATGTGGGCTTGAGTCACGATTCGACCCAGAAAGGTTGCGCGCGCGGCGCAACGTCTCATCGTACATGTGGGGGTTCTCGGCTCGGCCTAATCGAGAGATGCGAAAGTCGCCTCAGAGATTTTCGAGAAAGTAGAGTAGGGGCGACGCCCGGTCAGCCTTTCTCTTACCGCGCTCTTTTTCTCTAACTCATTGCCCGTGGGCGTCCTTTGACAGAGCTTGGCGAGACGCCGTCCCGTGGCGCCGCTGATGGCAAATTATGGCATTGCATAATTCATCACCGATCTCCCTCCAAGTGACGTTACGCACTCTGCATTGATCTCGAAAATACCTACTTTAAATGCAGTCAGATATTCTAGCCACAGATAATGCGCAAGCGCAAAAAAAAGACCATGCATGAATTGCAACCGCATGCATTGCGCTCCGAACCAGTGGCAGAACTAAAGTGGCCCTCTCTTGAAGAGCAAGTAGATGCTGACTCCGCCTATAAATTAAGCCCTAAATTCTCTTAGAAATGGTGGATATTCACTATATTAACTTTTGCAACTAATTTCCCCCATGCTCCAGATTCTCACACTCCTCTCTGTCGCTTTCGCGCTTGCCCAAGGCTTGGTTCTCCCAGGACTCCAGCTTAGAAACACACCTTCGCCTTTAAAGCTTGACTTCACGGTTCTGAAAACCGTCGGGAACGTCACCGCCAAAGAATTCTGGGCCAGTTGTGCATCCGAGATGAACAAAAGAGACAGCTACCCAGTCACCATCGTGGACTATAAGGACATCAGCTACCACATTGACGTATATTTGGGGTCCAACAAGCAAAAAAACACCGTGGTCCTCGACACCGGCTCCTCTGATCTTTGGGTGCCAAGCGGTGGCTACGAACCAAGCTCCTCTGACACGTCTAAGGACACCGGCGAAACTTTCTCCATAGGCTATTTGGATGGGAGTGGCTCGTCGGGTGAATATTATTTAGACACTCTTAAATTTGAAACCGAGAGCCCAGTCATCCCGGGCTTCCAATTTGCAAAAACCGGCTCCACCAGTGGCTTTGGTATTTTGGGGATTGCCGACAAAAACCAGGAGTCCTCATCTACCACCTACAATAATCTTCCGTGGGCTTTGCAGGCAGCCGGGATCACCCCAAAGGCCTCTTACTCGTTGTTCTTGGGTCCTGATCTTGCGTCAGGAACCTTGATTTTTGGCGGTATAGACACGGACAAATACACCGGCGAATTGGCGCAGTACAAGATAAACCTGAGCGGTGGTGGCTTAGGGGTGGATGTCAAGTCGGTGAATGTGAATGGGAAAGTCATCGCAGTGAATGGCCCGGCTATTTTGGATTCCGGGACCTCCTTGGGTCTTCTTGGCCTGGACCTCATGAAAGAGTTGGACGTTGTCTTCAATACAACCATCAAAAAAGTGGGAAGCATCGAGTACCGCTACACCAGCTGCAACCAGCCATCGGACAAGACGCTTGACTTCAATTTTGGCGACAACACGGTTTCTCTTACCTACGCCGACGCCATCTATAAGCAAAACGACGGCACGTGCTTGTTGGGCTTCGGTTACTACAATGACTACCAGATTCTAGGTGATGTTTTTTTGAGGAAGGCTTACGTGTACTACGACCTCACCGATCAAACCGTCTCGCTTGCACAGGCGTCTTACTCGAGCTCTTCAAACATCATTAGCGCGTAAGCAGCTTCGGAAGTCTGTGCTGGCAGTTTTAGAAATTCCGCCGTGCCAAAACTCTCTCTTCTCCTTTGTGTTTCTGTATTTTTTGTAATGTGTCTTGGTTGAGATTTGCCCGCGGTGAAATTTAGAGTTTACAATAAACGACAATTCTCATTTTTCCACTCTGTTTGTGTTGATGTTTTTGTAAAGACTAGGCTGTCTTGAATGCCGGCTTACACCTACGCGTGAGACCAGCCAAGCAAAACAGTAACGACGAGCCTGGTCAGTTCTGGAGGGTCTGCCCGAACTCGCCAAGCCGATAGCAGAGTGCTCAAAAGGCACGGTGGTTTTGAAATCCCGGATTTGTTGAGCATTCTGGCTTTTGAAAGTGCCGGCTTGTGGCGAAGAACGACACAGCGAAAGGGCGACTTTTTGCTGTCAGTCAAAGAGACGGAACAGCTCTCCAGACGCGGCACAAGCTCCAAAAACGAGTCCTGTTTCATCTCGGCATTTTGTAGTCCCAAGGTCCAGGACAGTGTCAGCGACGAATGGCGATTTCAGGTGTCTTCGCCCCATGCTGGTCTTTGGGACCGTGGACAACTGGTCACGTGGAAATGACTGCTTTCATCTGGAAAAACGCCTCCTTTGATTTTCTGTTTGAAACGAAGGAAACAGGTATGCTTTCTTCGTTTCCGCTCCATTTTACTATTGTGCATTATCCATTCTTCTGTCTACGAAGTGTAGTCACCATGGTTCTCTGCGGTCCTGCAAGCCTGAACTCGGCTCTGGTAGACGGTCTTGCCCTAGTTGCTTCATGTGCGAGTGCGGCGCCATTTTCTGAGTTTGTTTCTTGCTGTTTTGGCCCGCGGCCCCGTGCGATCAAGCAGTGATATTCCAGTGGTTTTCACCCACCAAACTTTCTTTAATGGTGTCCGTCACCCAGAATCTCTTCAGCTTTATCCAGAATGGGTCTCGCCAGAAACCGTTGTCCGTTTTTTTCTTGTTTCGGTTGTTCTTAGGGCCTTAGCTTGCCACAGAGCAACTGGGGCCTGACCCTGGCCGCGAGGCGCGCGGGGCCCGGAGGAACTTTTCGCAGCCGAATTCAGAGCCAGGCGCCAAGTCTCGGGACGCCATACCGCTGTCTGCCTTGCACGTGCCACTCGCTTTCTTGGCCTGTTGCCTTTGGAGCGGTCAATGTTGGGGCCTTATGCGAGACTGAGGCTTGAGCCCGTGCTTTGGGGGTGTCTCTTACCGATAACGGGGTGGGTGCCTTTTTGGGGGCTTGGGTTGAAGTCTTTGCCCGAGCTTGCTTGACTCTCTGCTTCTTTATCAACCCGTGCCCCTCATTGGAAAGATTTCCCACGGTCCTAGTTGCCTCAGGCATGCTACTGAAAGCTGCGCCAGGAAGGCTGTTCGAGAGCTTCTCGTAAACCTGGTGAGAGTCTCCCTTAGCAAGGGCGATGGTAGAGACCGTGATTGGGGCGAGGACTTCAGTGGGAGTCTCGGGCCTACTCCCGGCTACATCCTTACCCTGTATTCTAGCTGGTACCGCAGTATTGATACTGGCCGAAGATGTCCCTTGGCTTGTAGAGCGAGACAAGGAAAAATCGCTGTTTTCAATCCCAGCCAAGGCGCTAGACGGATTCTTGTCTCTGAATAATGCTAAGGGTTTCTCCGAGTCCGCAGGAAGAGCTTTGGCGGCGGCCTTTGCTTGAGTCTCAGCCCTAGCTGCTCTCTCCACAAAAGCATTTCCCTGCCTTCTACCTCGAAACTCCCAGTCAGATTTCGACTCCTTTGCCGAGAGTTTCAAGGATGCTGAGATTTGAGCCCGGGCTTCCGGAGCAACCTTGAAAAACTCAGTTTGAACCGCTTGCCTCAGTAGATGCTTGGCTGAGGCCTTGTGCTGGAAGAAGACTGCGGTAGCGGCACAGGTGTGAGTCTTGACTGCGAAGAATTTGGCTACATTGCAGGCTGCGGCCTCGGCTGGCTTTGCCTTCTCACTCGTCTCCATGCTTTCGGTTGTTTTTACTTGAGTGCACTCTGTGGAAGAGCCGAGAGAGTAGTCAGAGAAGGCGGAGTAGTCAGAATAGTCGATCGGACTGAAGCAAGAGTCAGTGTCGGAGCCCGAGGATCTCATGCCCCGGTCCGTGGAGTCGTAATTGAAAGGCTCGATGGCTTTAGGGGCAAGCTTTGCCTCTGTGAACTTTGCCAAGTCCACAGTGCCAGAGCCAAACTTGAAAGTGAACTTTACTACACAAATGATGAAAATCCTGGTGAGAGCGAGGTGAGCGCGTCTCAGAAACAGGCTCAGGAGTCCGAAAAAGACTCTGGTGTGCCAAATCATTTTTGGTGATTTGGGTTGGTCAAGAAGAAAAGTGGTCCAAAGAGAACCGATTCCAAAAAAGAGCGAAGTCTCTCTTATATGAGAGAATTCATGTTTATCCTCTGCTGGCATACCTCAAACTGAATGAGCATACAGTAAAAGCTTGGCGGCCCGGACCAGGCGAACCAGAGCCAGTGCGGGTCCCACAGTGCCTGCGTGAAAAAGGAAGGCAAGCTGCCAGAGAGTAAGTAGCCATCAGGCCCAGATCCTCCACGAATCTTCCGAGAAAAGATTAGGCTCATGGCTCATGAAAGTGCTCATCAATCTTTGTGTTTGCTGTTTGTGACTTTTGACTATGGCGAAGAACTTGGACCTCGATTCTAGTGGGGTTGATGTCACCAATCAAAGCCCCTTCGGAACATTCGCAACTCAAGGCTGCTGCTTAGGGTGGCATAACGATATTGGCTCTGAGCATATCCAGAGTCACGCCTCCTTCAGGAAACACAAAGTGTGGCTCAGTTGAGTTTGCCTCTAGCCCATTGCTCACGTGACTCTGTGTCACAATTGCCTCGTCACTTGTTACGGCTTCGGCGGAGCCAGCCCCGTTATTAGCTGATCAGCAAATACCGCTTGGAAACCTGTTTATGAGTGTGTATTCATTACAATGGCGTGGCTTATCCAACGCAAAAGGCTCGAATTGGCGACAGATTACTACCCAGTCACGTGACTCTCGCGGATTTTTTTTGAGAATTGAAACCAAAGGAGGACAGCTTCAAAGCAAACCATGTACTCTGGAAAAGGGCATTTAGTTTGGAGCACATTCAGGCTCAAGACTTTTTTTCCGGTAAATTTTCCCTTTTCAGGGCTCGTATATCTATTTGAAAAAGTAAATGCTTTTCTCTCCATGCGGATTTAGAGAGTGCACATGGCTAATGTGCTGTTCAGAGTATATCCGTTTGTCACTCCGTTGAAAAAATCACAATTAGGGCGTGTGGCGTAGTTGGTAGCGCGTCTGCCTTGCAAGCAGAAGGTCACTGGTTCGATTCCTGTCTCGTCCAAATTTTTGTTTCTTATTAATAGATGAGTCCTTCAGTCTAATGGTGCCGGCTAAATTGTTTTTGCATGTATTATTCTTAGGCTCATTCTTTAACCCGCTAAACAAAGGTATTAAAATAATATGTCTCAACTCTCTTTTTGGTTTTTCAAGGTTTCTATCTCGTGTAGTAGATTGCGAATGTAGGCAGCCGCCAACTCAATTGTGGTGGCTTTTGAAGGCACCGTCACTCCCTCTTGAAAATTTTCTGGAATTAGCCGGGACAACTCATGAACAGCCTGGTTCATTCTAATTCTTCGGCCTTGCTCGGCGATCTTGTGCGAGGTCTTCTTCCCAGGGAGCCGGTCTCGTTTGCCGAACATATTTTCACCTTGATCTCCACTCATGGCCTCGAGTACGGGCGATGTCTCTGACAGCGAGGTCAAGGTAGGCGCAGATGCGTGTGTTGAGCTTTGTGTGATGGGCCGCTGAGATGGCCTGTCGCCTGACGAATGCAGTTGGCTCAGAGGAGAGTCTGTAGACGAATTGTTCATCACCTCATTCCCTTGCTGCTCTGCGAGTCTAATCATGGTGAATCCCATGAGAGTCCCTGGACCGTAACTCGAAGCGGGGGACGAGTTTGACGCGCTAGATGCTAGGTTGAACATAGGCTGGCTAGAGTCGATGATTGTTTTTTTGCCCTGAGGCGGTAACATGGGCGTCGTCTCTGAACTGTTGAATTTCTGTGAGTCGTTAGACGTTGACTCCGAGGCGTGCTCATACTGCTGTGGGACTTTCCGTAGAGATGGAGATCGCTTCAACTTCGACGACGCCGCTTGGAGGTTGGGAGTCAGGTGCGGAGTTCTTCGCTTGGCCAGATTGCCGTGGCTGTAATCGTCTCCCGCATAAGTCGTCAGTGAACGGCGCCGCTCAATGTCCAACGCCACCCCATTAGCCTGCAGTTGCGCTTTCAACGCCGGGGAAGTCAAGGGCTCGAAGTCCGTTTGTGTTGGCGCATACAGGTACTTATTGGAGTTCATTTGCAGGTCCATGGGCGTCCCTGCGGGCGAAACCAAGGGCGTAAAGTTGGAGTCTGAGTGGATATGCAGCAGCAGCTGAAGCGTCAGTTTCTGCTGAGCCATCATGGGCGTCGAGAGCCGTGATCTCTGCTGCTTTTGTTTCTGAAATAAGTGTTCCTGGTTGTAAGACTTGCTGTTTTGGCTCGGCAATATCGGCGACTGGAACATTATCGCTGGCTGCTGCAGATTTTTCAATGGACGAGCCCGGGAGTCTGTCGGCGGTAGCGCTGGCGTGTTCTCCGGGTAGTTCAGTGGCGGGAACGCCCGTGAATCGTGGCCAAGGTCCTGTGGGGCAATAAATTCCATGGCATCAAGATGGAACTCGGGGTGAGCATGGCTGTCAGCGACGTCAGAGCCTGCTGATTGCGCGTCATATAAGCCGGGGCCAAACTGATCGAGTAAGAAAGAAGTGTGTGGGTATAGGGCGTAATTGTCGCCCGCCGGGTCTGGCCCAGAGCCCGCTTGGAGCTCGTTCGGGTCTACCGCAGGGCGCTGTGGGCTTAGTGTGGAAGCAAGCCGGGGGTGGTTCTGCGCCATGGAGGGAGATGGATGCTCGGCGGGTACAGCAGTTCGGTGGGCGCGATTATGAGGCTCTTTCCGAACTAGGAACTGGTTCCGGAGACGGGAGTTGTGTAGAATTGTGTGTGCCTGTTGATGCTCCGTGTACGCGGCAGTGCTGGGTCCTGGCGAGTCCTTCAGCTCGAGTTTCACCGGTACAGTAGCCGGGGAAAAACCGGTGTGTGAGTGTTCTGGTGTCTGCAGATATTCGCGGGAATAGTCTTGGCCGAGACTGCGCTGGTGTAGGAGGATTTTAGCGTGTTGTTGATGACTCTGGTGTAAGTTCGTGCCTGTCTGAAGGCCCCAGTCCGAGACCATTTCAGGCTGGGATGAGGAAAGCCGTTTCTGGCACGTGCTGGGAAACAAGTGTGGCCCGGGTTGCGATCGGGACAAAGCTAGCAGAAAAGGATCGTGGGAACGGAAACCCGAGTCTGCCGAAATAAAAGGTTGGATAAGGAGAGGCAGCGGTGCCGGTATTTCCGGGGGAAGGATCAGAGAAGAAAAGAGAAATAGTTGAAAATCCGTCTACGGAGCCCTCTGGCAGCACGCACGGAAAGAGACAGACCTGGGGCTGGGGCCGCGGTATTGCATTTATGACTGGGGACGTCCGGGCCCAGAAACGACGGCACCGCGAGGGACCGGAGCCAGCCTCGCACGACTGGACTGCGACCACAACATGCCAGAGAAAGACAAAATGGGAGTAGGAGAAGTGGCGGAGTCGACTGCTCCTTTTCCGCTGCGTGCGCCAGTTCTCCGTGTTGTTTGTTCGGGTTTTATTCGGGACAATCGGGGACTCGTTGCTCGCTGGTGCTGGCCCTCAGGCCCGCTTGACTCGTCCCTGTCTCGGTCGCTCAACGAGGCCGCGCCGCGCACCTTGCCGCATGCGACAGTTTATCATACGCTCGTTGCAGGTGCCATGTGGTTCCGGCCCCGGGAGAGCCAGAGCAAAAGGGGCAAAAGCGAGGGGGCAAACGGACAGCACGCTTTCTTCAGCAAAAGCTCGCGAAGCGCCTGGCCTGCTTTTTATCCGGAGTCTGCCCCTCTGCTCTCCGCAGACACAGGTCTCTCCTGGCCGTGTGTGTCTTCTGGACAGCGTTTTAGTCCGCCGCGCGCGTGTGTTCCTGTCTGCCCCCAGGCCCCACACCGTTTAATTAACTGGGTTTTGATGGACAACACAAGGGCCCTTCTGTCCGTGGCTCGCTATTTTTTGATCCGCGAAAAGGGAGAACGGCGTCAGGCCTTTAATTGGCAGCTCGCGAACACCCCGGCCCCGAAAACCCTGAGCTTGCACTGCAACTTTTCGCCCTTTCGCCGCTGGAGCCGCACGAGCGCACTGGCCCCGTTGCCTAATAATTGCGCGAGCCCTGGCCCCACGTGGTGTGCTGCGTCCGTGCCGTTTGACACACGCGTGCCACAACACAGGGCCACCCAAAAGACAGAAAAACAGAGAGACACAGTCAGGCCAGGCTCGCCCGCTCCATGAGCCACCGGGCCGTTTGGGGGTTTCTTCACGGGCCCAAACTCTCGCGGGTGTGAAAGTCTGCTTCGTGCGCCGATCTTGCGGCGGCCCAGTTTCGTAGGCTTTCTCGACAGAGCGCGCCCTACGCCTCCTGAGCAACGTCGCCTCGAGCCATGCTGCTGCACGAATCAGAGTGTTTGCTCAAGAGCCACCTCCGAAACTCACAAATGCAGGTAAGCACAGCTCCCTGAATTGGGAGTGGTGGGCCATTGGTGAGCGGCTCGCTGGTGGTCCGTGCGGCGCGCTTAGAGCTGCATGCCTTTCGAGGAGAGGCGAGCTGCTTTTTGCTGTCGGTTTCGGAACTGACGCGGATCGGTCCATGGCATCTCTGCGAGGGCTCTGGCCTCCAGCCATGTGAGGAGTAGACATCAGGAAGCAACTTCCACACGCAAAGCCTGACGCTGCCGGCATAGCCACTGGGCGCCGTCACTCGCTCGCCAGCATACCGAGCCCTTTTTCGGCGTAGAGTCGTTGCTGGGCCGAGTACATCTGGCTCACGGAAACAAGGAGCTTCCAGCGAAGACTCTTTGCATAGGGCCGTTGGTTTTGTTCTCTCCACTCGGTAAGAAAACAGGTCTAGAGTGGCAGTTTGCTTTCTTGTGATGGCTCACGGACGAGCCTGTCAAGATATGAACGAGTACCTGGGGCTTCGCAGCAAGGCCGCATCGGGGCCCTTGGTTTTGGCCTTCATGAGGAATGGGTGGGTCTTTTGGAACAGATAGAACGGAGATTCCCTGTCACCAATTCAGAGCTGCTGGTGTGGTTCATTCTACCCGAAGCTACATATCTCGTTGCTGTGTAGAATCTGCCGAACCTACTGATTCTAGAGTGGTATTCAGACCTGGATCCATGAACACGGTCACGCACAGAGTGTCAGTTTCCGATGCTCGCAGTGGCAAAGCTACTCATTTAAAAACGTTCGCCTTATCATGAAACCCTGAATTTATTAATCGCAGCTAGCTCTGCTAACTCACAGATACAAAGGATGGGTTTTCATTTTTTTTTTTTTTCGACAAATCGGACAGAACGATGAGCACCATTGACATTGACATGTTTTAAGACACAAATACCAAAACTCGCAGGGGAGACACCCTCTCAAGAATTCTTTGTTCAAACAATTTGCGTCTAGTGTGAAGGGTGGCTGGTCAATTGCTCGAGTGACTTGTTGACTAAAGCGAACTGCTTCTTGAACACCACGCGTACACCGTAACGCACACGAGGCACTCTCTCGAACTCTTGCTTCCAGTAATTTAACAATTCGTAAGAGCGGGTGACTAACTCGCCGTACCGCTTCTTCGTGGAATCAGTCAAACCTTGGGAGTCGCGTAAACCGAGAAGCCTAACTTTTAGGTCATACAAACAGTTCACCACATGATGGTCTGTGGTCCCCATGAGGTCAAAATGTTTCAAATTCTCAATGGAATCTACCATGACTTCAAACATGTGTTTGGCGAAGGCGAGCTTTTTCGAAATCACTTCTTCAGCTGCATTCACAGTCTCGAACGCGACACCAATGTCTGTGAGGCGCTTTTCCAAATCGTCGCCAGCCGCTTCGAATTTATCGACGTCGAAACTCGTATTCAGGATATACGACTGCAAGTTATCGACATAGATATCTAACAGCGACTCCAATCTCTCGACCGCCGGGCTCTTTGCACGTTTGTACACGTGTACGTCCTGACCGGCCTGTGTCTCATCTACCATAACATATTTGCCATTGCCCCTAATCTCATCTTTTGCATAAATTTTCTCAGCCCGCTCGTCGGGTCCGTCTCTCTTGGTTGAAGCAGCGGACACGATTGCAGAAAAGATTGCGGCCGCAATCACAGTTGACTTCACTCTCATCTTGGAAACTCAATTGATGAGGAGGAAAGGTATCACTTCTTAGAGAGCAAGAGTCGTTTTTATAGTAAGTTCTGATTGTGAGTAACTCGTGAAGGAGTCCGGAAAAAACAAAAATTGGCCGCCTGATTGAATGTGTCTTCACCTCATTCCGGACACCCAGTATACCGTCATCAAATTCCAGCTCTTCCGACAAGGCTCAAACGAGTTTCAAGGCAGCGTTGCTTTAGTCAGTTTCAATGGCTACGCCGTTTTAAAGAGAAGCGTCAAACTCACTCGACGGATGATGGTCTGACAAATTGAAACGGCGGTGTATGGAAGTAGAGAGTAGTTCACCTGTACCGATCACGCTGTCTAACTCGACCTGCTAGATGTTTAGCTCCGTCAGATCAAAGAGAGAAATGACGTCTTGTAGCGGGAAACTTCGCCCACGTGAGCGATCTCAATATATGAGCATCCAAGGCCAACATATGGTTCGGGGGTTTAGCCGTAAGCGTTGGTCGCACGGGCCCTTGATCGGCGGTTGCAGAGCACTGTTTCGGGGCACGTCCGCAGGCTCTGCCTTATTGTTATGAGCTGAGAAGCGTTTCATACAATAGAACGGCGCAACAGCACTTGTTCTGTGGGTTATAGCCCGGGGTTACGAACACGTCACGAGAGCAGTTCTTTTGGTTCTCGGAGACCGAAGAACAACAGCAGTGGTTGATTCCAGTGCGAGCCAACAGACGGGTGGTTTGATACTCAGCTCGAGTGGACAAGATGAGTCAGGCTTCCACTCCAGCGATTTTACGGTCGAGCAGGTTCATCGTGAAATGGCCAGTTCGAACATCGACAGATGATCTCAGTCTGCGGCGTGAGTTTTCCCAGTGTGGACTGAGCAGTTGTGGAGTTTCATTCAGCAAGACCGATGTCGACATCCCGAGAGTGCAAACACAGGGGAGAAAAACACCCCACAAGAACAACGAGCATGGGCCCAAGCCGGAGTGCCTCAGATTGGATCCGGCCAACCCAGTCTTGTGGATCCAACGAGTTCCAATCCTCCATGTTTCTTGGCTCGGTCACGCCACTCAGGGCATCGCGAGGAAAACGGGCCACAGTTCGATTCCCAGATCTTCCGCGGTTTTTCCGCAAGCATTTCACTGTGGAGTTCGAGAGCAGGGCCGCCGGCGAAGAGCATGCAATTTCAGATTGGCAGGCATAATACGACGTGTTCATCTCCTGGAAAACTGGCCCCTCGCACTTCTCTAGCACTGGTGTGTATGAGACCACGGGCAGAATGTGGTCCGGTCATCCATGTGGGGCGGCGTTCTAGGACGAGTCTGAGCGCCACATGGATATTGCCCTGCTGTCGTAACCGTCAGAACAATAGGCAGATCCGTGCATGCTCCCGACTGACATTCAACGCACTAACGCAATCTGCAACCAGCGAGATTGTCTATAATTAGACGACTTGGACAGTGAGGCTCACTGCGTGCAGGATACGCCGAGACGGGCCAGGGCAGGTGTCCCGGAACTAGAACAGGATGAAACGTTGCTTACGTCATCTTGGAGCGTCACAAACAGGTTGCGACAAATTGCAAAGGCACAGACCCGTTCTGTGGCCGGAGCAAGCCTCCCGCAGCCATCTCGCCGTGTGGGGCAAACGCTAAGGGCCGTGGAACGCGTCTGAGGCCACTCCGAAACCAGTGTCACGTGACTGGCCCTGGCACAGACGGAGTGGATTGTCGAGTCTGCTCCTATCAAAAAAGCTGGCGTATTTGGCCATCCGAGAGCAGCGGAGCCCCTCTCGCTGCAAGCCGGGCTCAGCTTTTGCTTTTTGTGTTTTGCCTTGTTTTCTTGCGTGGTGGGCACCTCCCCAGGAGCCGTCCTCCAGATCCCCCAGTCGCAGATTTGGTGCCAGAGGAAAGCCGAGCCTGCGACAAGACTCTGGTTAACTACTCGAAACGAGCAGGCGACGACGATCTTCCGATTGAATCAGTCAAAAAAAAGGAGGACAATTAGCAATACAGCCAGCAAGCCTCTTGTCATTCGCCCATCTCTATGTTTTCCAGAAACGACGCGAGCTCGAAGAAAAAGTCGCTGGCTCTGCCATTGGCGATCTTTGAAAGGGCTCGGAAACCTCAGAAAAGGAAACCGTTCATCTACAAAAAACCTTTCCAGGAGATGCTCATAGATGTGGAGTCTCTCCCACAGATCACCGCAGAGCACCGGGACTTTGAGCAGCTCGATAGGTTGGTGCTGCTGCTGCCTGAAAAAACGCCTTATTCCGAGGACAACGATACCGCCGGATTCTCTGAAACCTCAGTAAATGACCCCTCCGGAACCTCCGCTCACGCTTCAGAGTCATTAGCGAAATCACCGTCAACTCTCACTGCTTCCTGTTCTCCACAAGCCACTGCGGAGAAGGGCTCGTCGCTCGCGTCCGTCATCGTTGGCCGCCGTGCCGAGAAGGCCAAGGCCGACGCCACGCGTGAGAAGTACAGAGACAAAGTTTTCCCTCTTCCACAATCGAAAAGAGAGCTTAAACGTAGAACAGAAGAACACCTCATTCTCGTGCCCAAACTCCTTGCTGGCGAGGAGGAATTCTCGATCTTCTATAATCTAGCAAACCATCAAAGAAAGACTCTGACGCACGCGACCATGTCGCTGAGTGAGAGCTTTGATTTACCGTGGCATCGATACATTGGAGGATTCTATGGGCTCTCGAGGCAGAACTTCATATCTCTGTTGATCCAGGCGAAGCAAGGGACTCTCTTGAGGAAATGCAGAAACAAAACCGTGCTCTACTGGTCTCCAGATATGTTTTCCACGTACGTTTTGGCAAATGAAATTATACTCAGGCTTGTCATGGAAGACTTGGAGCTCTCGAAGGATGAGGCGGAAAAGTTGCTTCGAGAAACATCTGACTACGGAAGCAACATTGCAGATGAAATAGAGTTGACTGACGATTTGGATTTCGGAGAATTGGAGATCTTGACTTGAGCTTTGGGATATCAACCGCGGTATTTCCAGATTTCAGAGCTTTTGTTGGGATCTGAAAGCGAGGGACATTTGCTGTCCCATCACGAATTGAGAAACAAGCTTCGATTGTGGAGCTGCAAATCAGGCCGAGTATCAATTATACTCGACAACGCGGTTCAATGGCAGTTTCATAAGGAGCGCTTTTCGTGTTTTTCCAAATCTCTGTTGGTTAGATCAGAGTGAACAAGTGTTCTGTGTCCTAGCCCACCTTTTATTGATCAATAGTGGCTGAGCGAGGAAAGAGGGGGCAAGCGGCCTCTGAGGATATGCTAGTAACACGAGTTTTCAACTACGAAATGGATGATCACGTCCTAGTTTGAGAACATCAGTTTTGAAAAGTGATCTCTTTTTTTTCCTGAAAAGTGGCCCCTCCCTGGCCGAGTCATATCTACAACAACCTTTTGGTGCCTCCTTCTATACTGTTCGCTCATCGCTAAGGTCCCAAAATGAGGATAGCGATAAACCAACGAGCATCACGAGAAACTAACGGCACGCTCAACCAGTCAACCTAGAAATAGCATTTGCTATCCCTTCTGAAATGTGTGTCTGTTGACAACCTTCGGGAAGTGGCAGTTCGTTGGTCTCTGCTATCTCCCTCTTTAGCGATACAGATGGCCTTCCCACTAGGTGCTCCATATCCAGACGCAAACCCACGAAGACACAGTGTCACGTGCGCTTGTGCCATAAACCTACGGGCCCAAAGCAGGCCGACATCCCGGCAGATCCAGGTCTTTAAAAGTCCCGAGGGTCAAGAATCAGGTGGGGTTTCTGCATTACTCTTTCTTCTCCGCTATTTTTTCCCTTTAGGAATTTGTTGATTGGCACTTTTTCGGAAGCTCGCCTGAAGAACCTGCGCTGAGCATTCCTGATCTCTCGCGTTTTCCTCCTCAGGCAAGTTCACCAGATCTGTCTAATTCGTCGAAAATCTCCTCCCCAAGACGGATTCTGTTATCAATTCTCAATAGAATTTCCCTCAAGCCCACCGTGGAAGAGTCAGGGCAACTTCAAGAAATAAGCCATTACTAGAAAGTCCTTCGCAGTAAAAGTGCTTCCGCCAATTCGTGCCCCCACAAAGGCTTTATTGCCCATTTTCCGCAAAGCAGCCCCGAGACTTCGACACATGTCTGATAAAGTGCACGTTTCGGCCCTTGAAGGCAAAGCCATTGTTGGGCTTGACCATTGGCAGAAGCCTGTGCCGCATCCTGTTTCGATAGATGTGGATTTCAGCACTGATTTCTCCAAGGCCTCGGAGACGGATAATCTTCATTATTCGCTTAACTATGCAGTTATTTCAAATAAGATCGCCACTTTTCTACAACAAGGCCAACAAAAGAATTTCCAATCTTTGGGCGGCTTGGCGTCGGCGATTTTGCGTGACGCTCTACGTGAAGAACGTGCCGCTTCAAGCTCGGTCAAGCTCAAAGTCTCTGCTCCAAAAGTGGATATTCGTGCCTCCGTTTCCTTCTCTACATCGACGGATTCTCTTGCCCTTTATCAGATTCATGGACTCCGCGCGTTGACACTCATAGGCGTTTTTACTTTCGAAAGATTGAACAAACAATATGTCTTGTTGGACATAGATTTGGCGGTGACGGAGCCGCATTTAAATGTAGGTAAAGTCTCTGAATCCTTGAGCGAGTATCTCGAAAACGCCAATTTCAAAACTGTTGAGGCCCTCGTGGCTCTGTCGTGCCAATGGATCTTCCAGAACTTCCCCACAGTGGAGACTGCTGGCGTGCGTGTGACAAAGCCTAATGCGATTGTCTTTACGGAAGGAGTTGGCGTGTCATGTGTCTATTCTAGAGCTGATTTCGAGAAGAAGCCATTGCTTACTTTACCTGAACAAGTCAGAAATGCTAGCGCTGAAATCCACACTGAATTTCAAGAAACAGAAAAACATAAACTACCACTGAGAGAAAGCTCTCCCTCTTTTGACTTGCCCGTGGAAACAACCTCAGATTACGCAGGCAGTCACAATGTATACATTGCATTTGGATCTAACAAGGGAGACCAGATCCAGAATATATCCAGAGCGTTGCAATTGATGGATCAACATCCTAATATTTCCGTCAAGGGCACGTCGTCCCTCTACGTGTCAAAAGCAATGTATTACACTGATCAGCCTGATTTCTTCAATGGCGCTGTTCTTTTGGAAGTACAGGATTTGAGCCCTCATGATCTTTTGAAAGTGCTCAAGAACATCGAGTACAAAGAGCTAGGACGAGTGAAAGACTTCGATAATTGTCCGAGATCGATCGATTTGGATATAATCCTCTTTGGTCGTATTACATTGACCTCCACCAACTTAGTGGTGCCGCACAAGTCGATGCTTGAACGTACTTTTGTTCTTCAGCCACTTTGTGAACTCATTCCACCAGACTTTACACATCCAGTGACAGCCGAGCCCATACATAGCCACTTGGCAAGATCTCTAGCTGCTGTCTCGGATCCTGACGTTCAAGAGCTGCAGAAACTCGTTCTGATCACCCTAGGCACAAATGGGAGACGGCTCCAATTCAACCACGATGGATCTTCTCCTTCGACGTTGATGGCCATTTTCAATGCAACCCCAGATCTGTTCAGTGATGGCGGACATAAGCTTTTCTTGTCTGAAGAAAACATCGTGGCAGAAGCGTTGGACATGAAAGAAAAGGGTGCAGAAATTATTGATGTTGGCGGCGTTTCAACGCGCCCGGGAAGCACTGAGCCATCATCAGAAGAGGAACTCGCGAGAGTCTTGCCCGTGGTTAAGGCTATACGAAGCGATTCACGCTTGGATGACATCTTAATCTCAGTCGACACTTACCGAGCCGGTGTGGCTGAGAAAGTTTTGGATGCGGGAGCCGACATAATCAACGACATTTCGATGGGTCTTTACGATGCTCAGATTTTTAATGTGGTGGCCAAATATGGTTGCGGATATGTGATGAACCATACGCGTGGCACTCCGGCCACAATGAGCAAAATGACCACATATGGCCCTTCAGAGGCCTCGCTTGTCGAGTACAATATCGATGAAAGCTCTGGAATGATGCCTCTATTGGAAGGATCTACTCGTGACTTGTTGAATGGAATTTGCCGTGAGTTGGCAAGTCAATTACGTTTGGCTGCCGAAAATGGGGTTCGTAAATGGCAGGTCATCATCGACCCAGGAATAGGTTTCGCCAAAGATCTCAGCCAGAACCTAGCTATCGTGCGTCATGGAAGAAGATTCAAGAAATATGCGCAGGTCGACTTGGCCTCATCAACCTACATGAGTTTCCATGGAATGGCCGTCTTGATGGGCACGAGCAGAAAGAAGTTCTTGGGCACGATCACAGGACAAGAAGATGCCAAGCGGCGTGTGGTTTCAAGTGCCGCTTCTGTCGTTGCGTGCGTAGAACAAGGGGCCGATATAGTCAGAGTTCATGACGTGAAGGAGGTCAAGGAGGCGCTTCAGGTTGCAGACGCTATCTACAAGGGTACTTTTTAACTGACCTCTCTTTGGATTGGTCTTAGTGCACCACAATTTACACGATGCTACTGGGTCCAAATGCTTCTTTTTCTCTTTGAAAATAATGAACAGAATGTTTAGGTTTACGGGATCCACAGTTGGCCAGTTCGTTGAAACGAAATGTTGATGTCATGGTCTAGGTTGCTTACAGGATGCAACGCAGTACAAGGGTCACGATTCGTGAATGGGTTTGGTCTCCTGTATTCTTGATGGAGCAAGAAGCACGGCCTTTGAAAAGAAATGAGTTTCGAACCTCCGTGAAGAGAGATGTGACGAATCAAATCGACCCGCAGTATAAATACAAATTTGAGCCTGCCAACCAACCTAACAAGGCGCTCTCTTTCTCGTTCCCCCCGATCACTCCTTCTCCAGTTTATCTCTTTGCTCGATCTTCTTCTTCTTCCTTTTCGTGTTCCGTGAATCGCCTTGTATCATAATACTTCATGACACACCCGGAAATCGTTGAGCGTGTTGTCGGTGCTGGCGTGATAATATGTGCCAGGGATGGTCAGAGGACCCAGAGAGCGGTCCCTCCTCCTTTGTGTCCTAGTGAGTCTTCCCCCATGATTCGTAGCTTGACTCGTGTGATTCTTGAAAACAGAGAAATAGAGACGAGGAAGTCAAGAAACAGGTAACGAATCTGAAGCATCCAGAGGGAAGTCACGGTGAACCAATGATTGGGCAATGCCGAGGCAAAGCGACGCACGCTTGTTGACAGGGCGCACGAAGCTGGTTATGGATCCGAGAAACAAATGCCAAGATGGGTGTATAAATCAGGAGAGAAAAGGCAGCGAGTGAGGCGGGTAGTCCTTTCAGCTCAGGTGTCTTTCACGTAATCAATTTGTCCGTGTTTCGCATTTATGCCGTCACTTTCCGTCAAGCTAGTGCTTGTACGGCCGTGCGTGGTTTACTCTGGGACTCTTTTCGCACCCACTTTGGGGACTGACGGTTTTTTCATGGACCACCAGAAAAACCGGGGGCCACGACGACCAAGCAAAATCGCCGGATCCCCTTTTCTGTCGAGAACCAACACTCGGGGCGTACCCCAGCGGATGACTTTTGCTCTCCGCTGGCCAAATCCACGTTTTTTCTCCGTTTGCCCGTTGACCCTGAGCTCACCGGGCGCACGGGCTGAAGTTTGCACTCATGGTCGAGCCGGCACTTTCATTTCTTCAACACCCGAGCGTCCGGGGAAGGGGCGCTCGTTGAACACGGTCTTTACGATGAAGTCTATTCTTGCACTAAAAAAGTGAACAGTGTGTGTTTTGCTGTCTATCTCGAAAGCCCCACAGAGAAGTCGTGCGTCGGGCCAGTTGCAGCATGGAACACGTTCCACTGTCAATGCTGTTCGTGCCAATGGATCAATTAACTTGAGCCAGCAGTATGGGCAGATTACAGGAAAAGTTGTAGACCAAGGAGAAAAAGAAAGAAGACAAGAAAGGAAGCAAACTGCCATAGACACAAGTCATTGTTTCATGAATGAAAGCGAGACGATGTCGCGCATCTTTGCTAGTTGATCTGTATTGACTCACAGATGGATCCGCACTTGAAACGTCTTTCGTTTTCTGCCATTCGCGTAGAACCTTGGCCTGCGGGCTCGCCCTGCTTGCTGCAATACCAGGCAAGAAATGTAGCAACTGAATGAAACGAAGGATCCCGGGCACTTCGAATCCGAACTTCTCTGTCAGGAACAACGAAAACTCACCAAAGTATCACCAATTCCAGTTCTTGCAACAAACCCACTGCAAGCGACCCGGCGAGCACATCGTTTGTCGCCCGAGCAAGGGGTGAATGAATTCTACCACGTCTTGTTCGCATCCAAGCAGGCGCCTTGCCCAAACCCCCTTTTCGACAACACACTCTCGAGAGCATTACACTAACTTTCTTCACGGGAACACAGACACGCCATTTCAGCCTCACGGAATTCTTACGCCCACAGTGTAATCCGCAGACACGGACGCGGTTTGCCCAGCCTCTGCAATCCCTCCGCCGTTGCAAGATTGTTTCCAATTTGCATGAGCAGTGGCCTCTCACCCACTTGAAAGCGTTCTTTGCTACGTGGTCTCATTGCTTGGTTCCCTGGAAAGTGACCGCAGGTCTCGGGCATGGTGCCATGAAGATTCAGCCTCTTTCATTTCATTTTTATGGCAGCTTCTATTTTCACAGCCAGGCAAAGTTACAAAACTGAGGGAATTCGGGTTCTAGCCCGAATCCCTTGCCGGTCTATAATATCCGAGCAGTGAAACGCTGCATTTTTGAGAAGCGGCGTAACAGATTCCGCCAAAGAAAAAGAGGCGTGCCCGCTTCTTCACACACAAAGCTCGATGTGATCCAAGCAAAGAGTGAGCTTTTCAACAACACTTAGGAAGGATAACAATCTGGCGTTGTTCACACTCCAAGATTCCATAACTATTTCCAAACGCCGGCCACATCAAAACCCTCTCACGGATGGTTTTCCCAAAGCCGCGGCCAACCAAGTCCCCACCCTAAGGCCCTGAGCTGTGATGAGCCTCAATGTGGGCTTGAAAAGAATGACAATCAACGCCCACAGGAATCCCTCTACGAGCGGGCGAAGTATGATATCTTTGATGACTGCATACGTGACAATCGATGGCGTTATCGGGCCAACGGGTTTCATCTGCTCGGGTGCATTTGTGGTGCCGTTCGTCTCGTCTGAAAGCTTCAATTCCGAGTCTGTAAGTGGCCCCGTTTGCTTCCCTGTCGCGCTGTCAGCATACCGTTGAAGAGACCGGAGAAAAGAGTTCTCAAAGCGCAAATCGGGAAGCGTGATCAGTTTGTCAAATGTGTTCATGGAAGGATCTTGTTTCCGGTAGACCTTGGTTGTTCAAAGGGTGGATCGTGTGTTTCGATGGCTAACTATGTCTGCAATGGTAGGAGTGGGTGCACTGGGGGATACATTGAAGCGGCGCGCGAAGCGAGCTAATTTCCGGTGGGGAAGAGCAGAAGCAGGATTTCGTCACAGTTTCGATGATTCTGTATCCAGAAAACCCCCCGAAAAATCAGTCAGCTACGGAAAGGCACACATTGCTTACACCAGCAAGTTCTGCAAATGTCTCCTGCGTGTTTTTTGTGACGCAAGCCTTGCACAGCTGTGCTTTCGGGAGCTTCCTGGTGATCTCGCCTCCGCAAAGTATTCACACCCAACACTCGCACCCGTGCACCACCTAGACACTCGAGTGCGCGAGTTTTTTCAAGCTATAGCGTGGAAAAAAAAGAACATCAGGTACTGTCGCCAGATCGCCCTTCTTCACCCCCTCAGAAACTCGCCCCCTACAAAAATGGAGATCGATTCCTCTGACGCCGGCCCGAGAGTCACGATTAGACAGACGGAGCGTGACCGCGTGGACTTTATCTTGCGTGGCATAGACCTTTCGCTCGCGAACTCTCTTCGGAGAACCATGCTCGCCGAAGTGCCCACGATCGCGATAGACTTGGTCGAGATCGACGTCAACACGTCGGTGCTTGCAGACGAGTTGCTCTCGCACCGTTTAGGCTTGGTGCCGCTATTCAGCGAGGGAATCGAGAATCTTTCATACTCGCGTGATTGCACGTGTGACCAGTATTGTCCGAATTGTTCAGTGAAGCTTGAGCTCACGGCGAAATGTGACTCCGACAGCACGATGAACGTGTATGCCTCAGACTTAGCCAAATTCCATAACGGATCCCGCTTGGGGGACCCGGTCGTCCGGGACCCTCAGCAGCGTGGGCCTTTGCTTTGTAAGTTGAGGAAACACCAGGAGCTCCGTCTCACGTGTATTGCCAAGAAGGGAATCGCCAAGGAACATGCAAAATGGTCTCCCTGTTCTGCTATCGGGTTTGAATACGATCCTTGGAACAAATTGAAACACACAGACTACTGGAACGAAGTTGACGCCGAGACGGAGTGGCCCAAGTCTGCTAACTGTGAATGGGAAGAGGCGCCCGATCCAGAGGCGCCTTTTGACTATAATGCCAAGCCGGGCAACTTTTACATGGACGTAGAAACCGTCGGGAACTTGCCTCCAAATGAAGTCGTTGTGCGTGGAATCGAGACTTTGCAGTTGAAGCTTGCAGGTATTGCCGTGGAACTCAATAAGGATTCAATTGAGGCCAACAGTGCCGCTGCAGGCGGCTTCACAACGTATGGCCGTTCTCCTGGCGGTGCTGGGGACTCTCCTGCTAACGGGTACGCGCATGGCGAAGGTTTCGGGAACTCGGCGTGGTGATGTAACATTATTAATTGTACGATAGGAATCCAAAAAGAAATGAAGAATAAAGAAAATGGAAAAAGGGTGCGTCAGGATGATTAAAAAGCTCTGTCCAAAATCAAAAATACCATGTGTTCCGCAAATGTCTTGCGTAGAGTTGTAGTGCAATGTTTCTTTTGCATCCTAAGGATTCTATAAACTTCTCCCCCAATTGACGACGTCGTCAAACCTGACTAACTCCCCTCCAAAAATGTCTAAAGCGCTACCAAAAGTCAAGTCCACTTTTCCCTGACTTAGCTCGTTGACTAAATCCAAGTCAGACACCAGTTTCGCTCCACCAGCATAGACAATTTTACCAGAGAAGCCAGCAGGACACCATTCGCCCAACTTCTCTACGAGATCCTGGTCAATCCCATTACAAAGACCTTCCACGTCGGCAGCATGGATCAAAAACTCGTCACAGTACTTGGCGACCTCCGCTAGAAACTCACAGCTGAGCTCAGAATCGGTCAGGGTTTGCCATTTGTTGATGGACACCACCCACTTCTTGGTGAGAGACGACACGACTTCTCTGCAGCTCAAATCAACGACAAGGCGATCTTTGCCCACCAACTGAGAGATTCTTTTGAGCTTTGACCAGTCAAGAACAGTTTGCCCGTTTTCATTAGCCAGGAAAAGCCAGCTGGTAACAATTACATGTGAGGCCTTGTGCGTGTCTAGCCATAGTAACGCGTTTGAGTCGTTAATACCTCCGCCGACTTGGAGGTGGTCCGGCCACGTGGAACACGCGAGCTTAGCGGCTTGGTCATTGGCCGGATTTGTTCCTAGTTTGATCACATGACAACCATTCACAGCATGATCCCTATAGAGCTGAGCGTAGTATGAAGATGGCTTGCTGGAGACGAAGTTTTCCTTGGTAGAGGCCGAGTGGTGAGTATCGTCGGCCGTGAGAGAGCCCCCCACGATCTGCTTGACCTGGCCCGAGTGAAGATCAATACACCCTCTGAACCGAGTCATTTTGGGTGGTTTTTTCTCTGTGTTTACTCTTCGGGCTTGTGGCGGAGCACGTAGATCTATGGTCTCTGGGGCCAGCGAGGCATCTCGGTGCGAGAGCGCGGACCGGGCTGAGAAGGACGCGGACAGAGCTGGCACCAGTGCGGCCCCAGAAACGGGGCGCGGAGACCTGCTTTTCGGTCCTCAACACAAGCAGTAGACTCCTCCGAACGGAAAAAAAGTCCAGCGGGCTCCATCGTTTTTCTTTGACTTTTCGGAACTTACCGATTTAGCTACTTCGCGCTTTCCAGTAATGTCGGTATTTGCCTTCAAATACAAAAAACTGAGTGCTTTCCCGAGAATGGTCCATGATAGACAAGCCACTAGGCCCTTTAACTGTACGCCCGGTTTGGGGCCGTAGGGTGAAAAAATAGGCCCTGCGCGACGTGCTCGGGTGGCCCCAAAATCTGTGCGTTTACCTTCACATACCCACGCGGTAAAAAATCACGAGGCTCATCGGCCCCATCGGCCTTCATCACTGAGCTCATCTCAGCTACTATATTTCCATCGCAACGCCCGATTCCCGACGATTTTTTTTCATTCTTACTTTTGTGCATCACTCAATACCTGGGAACATTACCGGCACCATGTCTGACGATTACAGGAGAGCATTGGAGATCCAAAGGCGCAATTTCGAGGCGCAATTCGGAACTCTAGAGTCCATGGGGTTCAAAGATAGCACAGCAGCTCAGACTGAAAGCAGTGAAAGCGAGGAAAGTCTTGGCGAAGAAGATTCGAGTGATGGTTCAAGTAGTGAAGAGGAGTTTGGCGGGTTTGATAGTGATGCTGGCGAAATCGGTGACGATATGAAGAGCACACAGCGCGATGGAGGAAAGTCGTCTGTGACACCTCGAATCGGTAGCACTGCCAATGCACCGAAAGTGATACAGCTCACTGAATCTTTCACGCCTACAGGCCCAACGAACACTGACCGTAAATTGGCTAGATCAGGGCGTGTTCCCTCGATCTTGGAACAGGAGGAGAAACAAAGACAATTGAATAGGCTCACGAAAAAGCAGCAGCAACAAGCAGAGAAAGAAGATTCCGAAAATTTGGAAAACGACTTGAAACTTCAGCGCCTCCTAAGCGAATCGCACATTTTGGCTCACAACGTCGAGCACTCGGGTGCAGACTTGACACTTCAGACGATCGACTACGAGGCCCCGATAGGCAATGCCAGGCGGAGGATCTTGGACCAAAGAATCCGAGCAGCAGCAGCGACGAACTCCGGCACCCAAGGGCTCCCGAAGACTTTGGAGAAAATGCCAATGAGAATACGGAAAGGCATGATCAAAGCACGCGACCGCCGAGTGGCCGAGTATGAGCATGAAGCTCGCGAGGCTGGCATCATTCTCTCCAAGGTAAGGAAGGGCGAAGTGAGAAATTTGGACCAGGGCCGTGGCGCCACGTTGGCCAGTGATCGGCTTGGCCAGGGCAAGAAAGAAAGCAAGCGTGTCAGAGATCGTGGGCTTCGGATTCAAAGCGTGGGCAAATCTACGAGAAACGGTCTACGGATCTCTCAGCTGGAAATTGACCGGGTCAACAAACAGGGCAGAACACGGAGGAAGTGAGGTCTGGGGAATGGATAATGCCGAGGACAGCTGGCCCAAGGTGCGCGGAGGGGAAAGTGATAACTGGGAACGAGGCCCCCAGCTGGCCCCAAACAGGGTGTGCTCTATCGGCAGGGGCAGGGGCCTTGTGAACGCCCCAGCCCTGTGCTTGGCTCACTTTCCTCGAAAACTGCCGCAAGACAATTTCCATAGAGACACACGATCAAAGCAATGTTTGCAGCTCCGAGCATTGTTTTCTGCAGTCGGTTCTGGTCGTTCGATGAGTTTCTTCCACTGAAGGATCTGAGGGCCCTGCGGCGCACCCGGGGCCAGTGCCGGGCCGCGTGCTAGCCACCGTCCAAACAGCCGAGCAGTGGCCGTTTGTCACATGTTTGCCAGCAGTATATGGAGAAACACAAGTGCAAAGGCCGGAAACCAGACGTTCCTGAACTCGTTTTCACGTCCAGACACGACCCAGCTTTCGGTCGGGAGAAGGGCAGGCACATTCGGCTCACCCACCTAATGAGGCAAGGCACCAACCGGAGCAGAAGCAGTGTGTGTGCTCATGCAATCGCCAGTACACAACGGACAAAATTGCTGTGGCCACAGAAACAAGAAAAAAGCAGGAAAAGCATGCTGAACACAGAAGGCGCAAGAACACCAGGCCATAATGCGGTTCAATTTCTGCCGTACCAGGGCCACGAATGGGGCGCTCGTCATCGGCCCCCCCTCGCCCCGTCTCTTCTCGTGCCTCAGCCGGCCCTGCTCGCGCGAAACGTAAATACAAACATGGAAGTGCGCACCTCTCGCTAACAAGTAAATAGCATACTCCTCCGGGCCATACGTAGTCAACGAAAGCACACACCTGCTTTGCACCAGATCACCCTCAGACACATAGAAAGCCAGACCGGCGTCATTATAGATTATCTCTGAAAGAGGCCGCCAGGTAGCAGCTCCTTGCCATACACCTTTTGTTTCCGTGATCAAATAGACTACGTGCACGCGAAAGCCCAAGCGGAACAGATCAACACCTCCCTCTCATCACAACACGTGCAATCCAGAACAGCAGAACGCTCAGCTCCACCACAACCGGTGCTCGAAAAACCCAGTTCTCGAAAAAACCAGCCCCCTACTATGTCCGTGCTACCCAAGAAAAGAGGCGCCAATAAACAGGCTGGGCGTGGCAGCAGCACGATTCTTCATGATCTTTCCAACAAGGGCCGCGTGCTCTCGGAGCGAGTGCTTTCTGGCTCAAAGAGAAAACCCTCAGGCACGAGGCACGTCAGCAGAGGAGATATGTTTGTTCTGAACGAGGACTCCGAGGCGAACTCGTCGTTTGCCGAGGACGCCATCCATTTCCACGAGAACAAGTCGACGATCATGTCGAATTTCGAAGAGTGGATCAAACTCTCCACGGACAATAAGATTACGTCGAAAAACTCGTGGCATTTTGCATTGATAGATTATTTCCACGACCTCAATGTGATCAAGGATGGCGACAACATCAACTTTCAGCGAGCCTCGGCGACGTTGGATGGTTGCGTGAAGATATACCTGAGCAGAGTCGAGTCCGCGGCGTCAGAAACCGGGAAGTTGTTGAGCGGGCTCGCAACAAAACGGGGCCAGCTCGAGCTCGAGCAACCGAACTCAGATGACGAGAACGCCGATGCCGACGAAGACCTCGATCCTGCTGCGGCGGGCAAAAAAGAGCGGAAGATCAATAGAATTGTCGAGTCCACTTTGGTTCCTTTTGATGCGATCCAAATCAAAAAATTGGACCAGGAATTGGCGATTGATCCTTTGTTCAAAAAGGCCCTTGCTGAGTTCGATGAAGGCGGTGCCAAATCCCTATTGCTAAACACTCTAAATATAGACTCTTCTGGGAGAGTGGTGTTTGACGCAACAACCAACCCTATGAACTCAAAACACGAGGAAACTCCCGGGTATTTCAGTCAGCTGAGACCCACCGAAGACGCCGTATTGGATCTCTCGTCTTTGAAGCATACCCTTTATGAAGAGTCCAATGACTTGAGCTCCTACGTCATTTCCCCCTCAATGAACCAGCTCAAAACCGTCTTGAGCGACGTCAATAAAGCCAGGTCCATTCTCACTGATGTCAACAGTAAGTTTATGGCTGAGGAGGAAGAAGAGAGGGAAAGCCTTCACGTTGACGACCAGCAAGGGTATCCCGACTTCGATTTGGGCTTAGACTTTGATGACCAGGAATCGCCAGATGTGGACCTAGCTAGGATTGAGAAAGAACTACATAATCAATCGTTTAGCCCTGCTCACGAAGATAGGTCAGCAAGCCATATTGTCTCCAAAGAAAAGGTACTAGATCTGGATTTGATGGCCTATTTCGATGAGCGTATGAAGACAAATTGGCGGGGCCCCGAGCACTGGAGGGTCACGGCACTTAAGCAATCGAAAAGCATTGGCCAGAGCACGCAAAGTGCGCCTGCCGCTAATGTGGCTGAAATGCCGAAGAAGCCGAAGAAAGAACAAGTTCTCATCGATTTTTTTACCGAGGACGACGATGATGCCATCGAGGATATGTTCCGCAAAAGCAAGAACCAGTTCCAGATTTCAAAGCGTCCCGAAGAGAGGAAAAGTGAAAACTCGCATATCTTGCCGGAAGATATTCAGTTCAATTCCCAGAAGTTGGTCAATCTTTTCTTGAAGCCAAACAAGACAATTGTGACTTTCTCTAGGAAATCTAGAAACTTATCCTCGACAGGCATGCAGGGAGAAAGACAGTCGAATGCTTACACTGATGAGCAATATTTTGCCGACAAATATGAGGAGAGAGAAAAAGACATGGCGGAAGAAGAGAGGCAGGAGAAACTTGCCCTTTCGTTTCATCAGGCAGAAATGGAGGACTGTCACAATGACAACTATGGCGGAATCGACTTTAACGATGTCTTGGACGGAGGGGGCGGACCTCTACAAGAAGACCTTGGCGAGAGCAAAGACGATTTAGGCAGCCAGATACTTACTGGCGGTCGCAAGGCGAGACCTGAGTATGTGAACTATTCGCGGGTGGCCAAGAGAGTCGACATTAAGTTATTAAAGGATAATTTGTGGAAGTCGATCAAAACTGAGGGAGAAGAAGCGAAGGAAGAAGAAGGAGAGAAACTAAGAGAACTGGAGCCTCCTGGAGGAAAGCACGACGAGGAATCGAAACAGAAAAACTTCAAAGAGGTGGTTGACGTCATAGGCACAATGTACCGCACCGAAGAGAAAAAAGATTTATCCACCAGTTTTTGCTTCATTTGTCTTCTACACTTGGCAAACGAACATGGCTTATCGATAGAGTCTACGGAACTCAACGATAACTTGGTCATCTCCGGATTCTGATTCTGGACAATTTGCAGCCACAAAAATACAAAGTTGAAAAAGGTGGTGGGCCAGTCCTCCGCGTGTTTGTGCTGTGCACGCCCTTCTGCGATCTTCTTACATGACTTGACGCCGCTTTTTTAAACACTAACGTTTGCCCCACAACAAACATTATGCTACGTGTCGCCAGACATCCACTTCGCCAGATAATAAGTCTGGCTCTAACCCCGGCGCTAGCTCGACGCCTTCCTATAAGGGCAGCGGGCATAGCAAAAGTCGGCATCATGTATCCAAGTCGCCGGTGTGTCTCAACATCCACAGTGTCTATGCTCTCTAGCATGGAACAAGCTGCAAATGCTGACCCGGCAAATTCAGAGATACAAGCGGAATTTTATAAAAATTTGCTTGCCACAAACTATCCACAAATTGTCGTTCAGAGATTCGAAACACCCGGTATATCGTCAAATCCTGCGTGCACTCAGCTCTACATCGAAGCGTTGAATAAAGTGGGCAAGAAAGCAAAGGCGGACCAATATGCAAGTGCCTTGGCCAATGGTGGAGCTAATCTACCTTCTCCTGCCTCACATCAAGCGTTTTCAGGGTTTCCCTCGGGCGTAGGATCCAGAGCTGAGCCCGTTCATGTTGTCGTCAGTGAAAGCGGTCTCACCATATTGTCGAAATGGCTTAAATGGTTGATTCCGCTTGCGATTTTTACTTATGGTGCTTCGAATGCATTTAATTACTTAGTTGAGAACGGCACCATTTTCCGCAGCTCCGAAGTCGTGGACAAGTCGGTCGACGTCTCGCAATCTACCGTCAGATTCAGCGACGTTCAGGGATGCGACGAGGCGAGAGCAGAATTAGAGGAAATCGTGGATTTTTTGAAAGACCCTTCTAAGTTTACTGGATTGGGTGGGAAATTGCCGAAAGGTGTCTTGTTGACAGGACCCCCAGGCACTGGTAAGACTTTGTTGGCACGTGCCACTGCCGGAGAAGCTGGTGTGCCATTTTTCTTCATGTCCGGGTCAGAATTCGACGAGCTTTACGTTGGTGTAGGTGCTAAGAGAATTCGTGAATTATTCACGCAAGCCAGAGAGAAATCCCCAGCCATTATTTTCATTGATGAGTTGGATGCTATTGGAGGCAAAAGGAATCCAAAGGATCAGGCTTATGCCAAGCAAACATTGAATCAGCTCTTGGTCGAACTCGATGGGTTTTCTCAAACTGAAGGAATCATTATCATTGGTGCCACAAACTTTCCTGAATCTTTGGATAAGGCTTTGACAAGACCTGGACGCTTTGACAAAGAGGTCGTCGTCGAATTGCCCGATGTCCGCGGCCGTGTCGATATTCTCAAGCACCATATGCGGAACGTAGAGACTGCTGAAAACATTGATCCTACTATAATAGCCAGAGGCACTCCAGGCTTATCTGGTGCTGAGTTGATGAATTTGGTAAATCAAGCCGCTGTTCACGCCTCGCAATTGTCTGCTCCTGCTGTCGACATGTCACATTTCGAATGGGCCAAGGACAAGATATTGATGGGTGCGGCCAAGGAGAAGATGGTAATCACCGAAGAAGCCAGAAAAAATACTGCGTATCACGAGGCTGGCCATGCTATAATGGCTATGTACTCTCCGGCTGCTACTCCACTATACAAGGCTACAATCTTACCAAGAGGCAGAGCTTTAGGTGTTACTTTCCAGTTACCTGAAATGGACAAAGTTGATATGACTAAGAAAGAATGTTTTTCGAGACTCGATGTTTGCATGGGTGGTAAGATTGCCGAGGAGATGATCCATGGACCGGAAAACGTCACTAGCGGGTGCTCTTCGGACTTGGCAAGCGCTACTGGGATGGCTAGAGCCATGGTAGCCTCATACGGAATGAGCGATGTTATAGGGCCGGTGAGGTTGAGCGACGATTGGGAATCATGGTCCCCAAAGATTCGAGACATGGCTGATAATGAGGTCAGAAATTTTTTAATTGAGTCAGAACGAAGAACAAGGAAGATGCTCACGGACAAAAAAGTTGAATTGAGTAGACTTGCAGAAGGTTTGCTAGAGTACGAAACTTTGACAAAGGATGAAATGGAGAAAGTTGTGATGGGTGAGCGGATCAATAAAGCCAAGATCGTGAGCAATACAGTCATTAAATCAACCGGTGGTGGAAGATTGGAGGTCATTGGTGACCAAACACCTATCCCCGCTGAAGCATGATCGTCATGTTTATAGGTGAAAGTGAATAGTCACATTCTACGGAATTTGTAAATAAAATTGTGATAGTACTATACGAATTAACAGGTAAAGACGTTTTTTTTCATCTTATTATTTTGATCAAGATCTATAACGAGAACCTTTTTGGCTTCAGGCAATCATATCTTTATTTGCATGTTTTTGTCATTACTCATCCATGTCAAGTCTTTGCTGGAAACAATCTTAACGTTGACCACCATTCTGAAAAAAATTCGACAATTGAGCACCCAAGTTACCGTTGTTGGGAGCACCGTAATTAGGAGCACCGTAATTGGGTTGTGGTTGGTACCCCTGTGGAGGCATCTGCGGAGACATCTGCTGAGGCATCTGCTGAGCCATTTGTGGTGGCATTCCTGGAGGCATTTGAGGTGGATAACCTCCTGCTTGGGGGGGTTGGGGGGCTTGGGGGGCTTGATTGGCAAACAAACCACTCAATGGGTTAGGACCTTGTGCATAACCCCTGAAGTCTTGCTGGCCTCCGCCAACGTTAGTCTTGGCGTATTGATCGTCTGACTCACCGGGTCTATTGGACTTCGGTCCATTTCTGGTAGAGTTTGTGGGCATTTTCTTCGACATGGCTTTTGAGGATATTCCCGTACCGATTTCGATGTCTGGCTCATCAATGACCATTCCACTCTCAAGTGGTACACCGCCAGTGCCTCCCCATTGAGCAGAAACAACCCATGTCCTATCAGCATCCGTCAAACGTTGAATTGGAATGATGGAAATACCGTGTTGATAATTACAACAGTCTCTTGGTCCAAATCCAACACCCCAACGGGTTCTCAAGGGCAAGGAACCGTCCTTGTTGAATGACTGAATGACCTGCTCGGCCTCTTTTCTCGAGTACACCTTCACAAAGGCATGCTTACGCTCACTGTTTAAAATCACTGACTGCACCACGGCAAAAGGCCTCAAGTGCGAGGCGAGTTCTCTCTCATCCATGCCGCGCGGCACACCGCCAATGAACAAAGTTCTCGATAAGACTTTGAATGAGCCTTGAGGCAACGAGTTATCAAAACCCATATTACGAGGACGGAAATTAGGATTCCCTTCCACGTTCATTTCACCCTCAGGTCCGAAGTTCTGTGGCCCGACACTGCGCTGCTGTGGCTTATGCTGATTGTCAAACCCATTATCGTCGTATCTGTTGTAACGACCCTGGGGAGATCTCGACCGGTTTCTTCTCGAGTACCCGCCAAGTTCATCACGTCCTCTCCTGTCGTTGTTGTAGTTTTGATACCCGTTTTGGTGACCTTGGTGTTGGTGCATATGGGGAATTGGTGGCATTCCTGGCGCTTGTGGAACAGGCGGCATCTGAGGGGGCAACCCATGTGGCTGAGGAGGAAGAGAACCAGACGGATACTGGGCTTGGTTTGGATTTTGTCCGCTGTTACCTTGCATATGCTGCAACATGTTGAAGATAAATTCTTTGTTACCTTGCTGAGGCTGCGCCTGCGAGACTGGCGGAGACTGAATCAGAGAGTTAGAAACCGGTGGCGTGCCGTTACCTGCCAAAGCAGATAATTGCGAAAGAATATTGGTCGTGTTGTTGTTGCCAGCTGGCGCTGGTGCAGCATTTTGAGTCACTGGAGTTCCACTCTGTGGAGGGGTTGGCGTTTCTGTCTTCTTTGCCAAAGAGGCAAGAGCCAGCAAAATGCTTCCTGAGTCCGAGGCGGCCTTCGTTTGGTCAGCAGATGCAAATGATGACACGTTTGTTGGCGCAGGTGGAAGGGTGCTGGGGAGGTCATTTGCAGCAGAACTTGTTTGTGGGGGTGGTGGAGGAGGGAGACTCACTTCCTTCTTCTTCCCAATTGGAGAACCCTTGGGTGTGAGAGAATCGAAATGCTTTCCTCTGATGTTTGCAATAATCTCTGGGCTGAAAGTCAGAGCACGCTCCCAAATATCCACGAGCTTCCCGATCTTGACGTTAGTTGCAGGCAAAACCAGCAATTCCATGGCGTCATCGATAAGAGATTCAATCAATTCGCTGATCTTGTAGACACCGGCAGCGAAGGTTCCTTCGGGCGCCTTGGCGCTGATTTCCTCGCCTCTCTTTTTGGCTTCATCCATATAAACTCTTACGATGGAATCAACCACGTATAAAGCACCCAACTTGTGCGAAGAAGGGGTAGCTTTACAACTGGAGTACAATACAGTTATAAGCTGAGACTCTTCGGCCACATTTTTCACTGCAATATCGGTCAATTTCTTGATACGAGTACCAGAAACACCAGGAGCCCTCAAAGTGGGCAATTCTTTCAAAATGCTATCAAATACTTGAATCTCAGACATTTTTCAAATCGTTCAAATCGTTCAAATCTTGCTTTTATGAGTTTCCACCTAGCGGATTGTGTCAACGGAGCTTTTTTAAGTTTACAGCAATTCTCTGTCGCGTCCTCCTGCTACTTGAAGAGACCAAAATTCAAAGTTTCGTAAGAAAAAATTTAAAGAATGACAAAGTATTTTGCTTCACCAATTACAGTACTTTACTATACAACCTCGAGGATACGAATGTCTTTTGGGTTGATATAAGATTGTAAGGCTTTGGGGGCTGCAGTTTCTGGACAATAAGAATTTTATAGTTATGATTCAGAAGGGGATGTTGGAGAATAGAAAAAATAGCTGGTGCGTTTTCGGCGATTATTCTCCTCTTATTCAGGTTTTCGAGCGTTCGTTTTAATCACCCTGCGAAGGACCGCTTTCTTGTAAGGTTTTCGTTGCGATATCTTTTGTGCTCCGGAGAAAAAGTAACCCTGAAAATGATAAAGGGGCGACGCCGACCGACGCCGCTTATATAGTGTAGTGGTGCGCGCACGACGCCCTCACTGGCCCGGCAAGCAGACGTCTGCAGGCACAGACCCCGACAGCAGAGCGCAGTGCGGTGATGAGGGTTACGCAGCGAGCGTGATGAAAATTACGCCGAGGGTATCTGCGGGAAAAATTTCGCCGTTTAGGCACTGCTAAACATCATCTTTGGGTCCAGCAGTCCAATGTTGAAACAAGGCTTTATCCGATGGAACTCCACGGCGGCCCCCACGGTGGCCGTCAAGATCCTGCTGACGCTTTTGTTGCTGAGAATTCCTGTTGTCACCGCAGATTTGCCCGTGTTTCAGCGGCAGTACTATAAGTACCAGAATGAACTCTGGAGAAGGTTGATGTGGACGTTCCCGAAGTGGTTTTACTTCAAAGAGGGTACATTATCGGAGCAAAGATACAGAGAATTGAACAAGGACCCTGTCTTCAACAATCCAAATCTCGAATTCAGAGGCGGGCGTCCGGAGATCAGGCATCAAAGAGACAGGAGATTCAAGCAGGAGATCTCATTGCCAAAGACTTACAAAGAGGGCGAAGAGACCACTCAGGCAGACACCATGTCGAGAAAAATCGTGCCCAACTCGCGAGTCACGGAGGCAGACAGGAAAAACGACGAAACCTCTTTGGAAAGAAAGTTGGCCAGAACGTTGTATTTGGTGGTCAGCAAAGACAGTGGGAAAACATGGGCATTTCCAACATTCGCCAACGAGGGCCAGCCGCTACATACCACGGCAGAGTCGGGCCTCTATTCGCTTGGAGGCGCCAACATAAACTATTTCAACGTTTCGCCAAAACCATGTCACGTGCGCTCTGACGGCGACAAGAGGGCCTTTTTCATCAAGCTGCACATCCTATCGGGGGACTTCAAACCCACGAAAAACACTCTTCACAAGTGGTTGGCTAAGGACGAGCTTGCTTCGTACTTAGACAAATCATATCTCGAGGAGGTCGGCCATTTACTCAGCGAGGTATAGAGCTGAGGAGATGCCACTGTACATAGGACCAAAAACGGACGTTTAGATGTCGATTGTAAGATTATTGTTGAAGGCCGCAATTGGCGTGCTGTTAAAACATATTGAAAATGGAGTATCACTGCTTGCCTTAACTTCTCTGCTTCGCCTGCCCCTCATTCACCAGCGTATCGTCAACAACACTCGAATTCACCCCAAAATCTCGCCCAAGCACAATGCTTTCCCTTACAAATCCTTTTTTCCTCGTATCGCCTGCTCTGCTGCCCAGATGGAACGGTCGAGCACTGCTCCCACGGTTAAAACACCTGCAATAGAGCTGATGACACCCAAAATGAATCCAGACCACGTCTTTGCGTATTCTTCTCTGTTGATGATTTTCATGGGTGAAATATCAAAGTGGAAAAACGTGCCTGGCACCCCACCTTGTGCGTGCAAAGTATTTTGATGATCGTCGTCCCTTCCTCCTCTGATAGGCCTGTCGTGAGTAATGACAGAAAACTGATTTGTATCCACGGCAGGCTTGCGGCCTTCCAAAAACTCGACACGCGTCGAGACAACAGAGAGGTAGTACAGGGCAACATGGTCCTTCTTATCGACGGTGAATGTGTACCCGTCCAATGGGTGGATTGAGGGAACCTGGTCCTCCTCCTCGGGGGAGGCAATAGTCAACAAAGCGCCAGGGTCCTCACCAAAAGAGAAATGATTGATTTTGTGGTTGAGGGTGAACTTATCGGGATACTTAGTCCACAACGACAAGTCGTGTGAGTGTCTTCCTCTAGAGGAGAAAGGGGTTCCAGGCGCAAAGTGCAAGTTACCAGAGATTCTGTTGATTTTCGCCGAGCCCTTGACACGACAGCCCTCGCTTTGCAGGATCCTCTCCTTCATCTTAGTAACATATCCTTCCCTCTCACACTGCTCGATGTCCGAACCATCGAAAAAGCCCCATTGTTTGGTGGCGTACGCCAAGCGCACAGATTCACAAGTATTACAACAATATTGCTTGTTTGACTGGTCTAATGCTCCATAGCATGATCCGCAGTGCGTGTTACTTTGAGCTTCGGCCTCAGTCAACCCTTTGCATTCTTCTTCAAACTTCTCCATTCCAGACAAAATGGGCAAGTCGTCTTTCACCTCTTCTCCCAGCGGGAGCACGCGGAAGATATCAAATCCGGATGCGAAAAGGTCCAAGTGCAAATCGCCCGTTAGGTCCAAGATATCGAGCGTGAGCACGCCACACGGGATGTCGGGAAACGTGATATCTAAATTGATGTCAAGTTGCTTGTTCACGTCTCTGTTGACAACAAGTTCCGGACGAATGACCACACTCGTATAGTCATAATACTCGTTACGGATCAAGAGCATAACAATGAGCACGCACACCATGGTGATCAAGCCTCCAGAGGCTGTCTTCACGCGAGCATCTTCCACGGTCTTGGCGAAAGCGTCAAGAGATATCAATCTCGGGCCAGAAGACATTGTGAGATGGGCGGTTTTTCCTGTTGGTTTGGAAAAGAGCGACTAAGTGAATCAGCGAAAGACGGTTTCCAATTGGCTTGAGTGGCTCTAACTTGTGTGTAAAATCTGTGCTTGTGGGTGTGTGGACACCACTGGTGATTCAGTACAGTACAATCCTTCTTGGGCGGCAGCTTTTGAAGACAGTTGGTTCGACGCTGGTTCGCTCTCGGCCTGTTCTTATTGAGTTTCTTCCTCCTGGTTCCAATCAGCTTATCCTGAAACAACTGGTTCGGAAATTGGTGCTAATTCAAACGAAGGACTAGCGTAATCTGCTCAAGTGTCCTCTCGCGGCCAGGTGGAAAATTTCCCAGTGATTTCCCGCGCGGTCGCCTGTCTGAGATAGCGAGTGCCCTAAGCGTAGTTTCGCCGCCTTGGCTACTGCTCGCTGCGGCCCCAAAGCCGTGCGCTGAGCGTTGGCTGCACTGGCGAGTACATTGTAGTGATGCAATAGATGAGAAGAGGCAGGAAAAAAGAAGTACAAAAAACCGTTTCAAGGGCAGGGACAGAGGGGGGCCTGCGTCCCTTTATATATTTCCAGAAAGTCATCACGTGGTGGATCGTATTCCCGTCGCAAAGCCGAGCGGGGCAGTTTGTCTGCTGCACCTCTCCCTCTGCGAAAATCAGATCTTGACAGACGATGTCGAGTCTGTCCTCTCATATAACATGACAGCTTGAGAGCCTCGGTTGCATTCGAGAAAACTCTCGGGTAGCCATGTGGGGAGCCTTTGCGACTACCGGAGTCAGGAACTGTCGATCACGAGATTGTCTCCTCAGACTAGTGGCTGCAACGTTCCGGAGCATGACGGGCTAAGCCGTGCCTCTTCAGCACTGGATTCTTCGTGTTTGGTGGAGGATGACGGACTCGCCATTCTAGCCTGGGTAGTTCAAACAGGGACACGAATGGAGCCTTTTCAATGATTCCGGGAGATGGGCAGCGTCCGCTCATCGTGTTTTGCCCAGAGCATTGGCCAGCACAGTCTTCTGTGAAGAAAGGCTTGAGCAAGACACACTTGACTCAGGCGCGGCCTGAACCGGGCGCTTTTCCAAGCAGCAGGGAGCTCCAGCCGGGTCTTGGAGTGAGTGAGGGAAAACACCACCATAGATCTGGGGAGTGCGGCCGCCTAGGCTCATTTCGCAATCGACTCACTGGCCGATACCGGGTTCACTTTGTGTGTGGTCAATGTGAGAGAAGATGCCCTTTTTCAGACCCCGGAAAAGCTCCGCCATGAGAAAAGCGCAAAGATGTTCTTATCAAAAAACTCTTGGTGCGTGCTTCTTTTTATCGTGCAACCTCAAGAGCTGCTATCAAATCTCTCGCTTTGCCAAACCGGTTCTGGAATTATTCCCGGCGGAAAATGCTTGTGAGCCAGGTGCACAAGACAGACACTAATTTTTAAGATTTCTCCGGAAACGAGTCCAAACAGTTTCACTTTTCTGTGTTTTGAATTTTCAATTTTCAATGCATGAAACAAAGTTTGCTAGAGTTACATCGGGGGCGGAACCTTTTTGTCACCGCAGAGTCAGATGCCACGCGTCTTGGAAAACCAAGCACGGATTTTCCCCCTGTCTTCCACACAAAAACCAAAAGTGCAAGTTTTTCAAGAAACTGTTATCCCGAGCCTTTTCTGCACCGTTCCACAAAGAAGAAGAGGCCTTGAAAATTACCAATCTAAGGGAATTTTTTTTTTGTTGTTAAGGTTCATACCCTGGTTCGTGGCCCCACGCTGAACGGGCTCAGTCTCGCGAAACCCAGGTCGATTTCTCAACAATACCGATCAAGCACGTCCTTTCTTACATCTCTCTCTCCGCCACAGGCATGTCGTTTTTTGCCAGCTTGAGAAATATCTCGATCAAAGATTCCGACCGTTTCGGCAAACAACTGCAGTCTCCCATTGTTTGTATCTCAATAAACAATCTGGGCTCTCGCGTGATCAATACTCGCCTAGATAAATCTATTCGCATATGGAAACTGTTTATGCTGGGGCTAACCGATCCAGTAATCATCGATAATGCGCATCTGGGTCCCGTGCTAAGCATAAGCTGGCTTCCTACAACAGACACAACTTTTGCGTCTGCTGGGGGAGACTCTGTGGTGAAGTTGTGGAAAGGCACTGGTGTGCTCGAAAGAGATATCACTGTGGGCAACATTGGCGAGACAGTCCATTGCAAATTGGTGCTGTTTCTGCCCGATGGGTCTGTCATGTTGGCTGCAGCAACGAACGGTGTCATATATGTGCTTGATGTTTTGGACAATTTCTCTCAAATAACGCATATCAATGTTGGGGACATTGACGGGATTAATGATCCACACAAGACTGCTGTCGAGCCGGAAAACAGCCCTTCTTCTCCGAAAGATCTTATTACGGATATCAAATGGACCAACAGAGGCAATCTGTGTTTCCTTGTGGGTCTCTCGAGCGGGCCGATTCTCATTTTCACTTATGAGCACCGTCACTTATCGCTCACTCACTGTCTTCTTGGGTGCCGGTCAGTGACGTGCCTATTGGTGGATTTGAAGGGCAAGTATATTGCTGCAGGCTCCAAAGATGGCGTGGTGTCTTTCTGGAGGACCTCAGATATGGTAAATTGCCGCGCGTTGACAAGCATTGACCAGGAGATCTCTTCTCTCGCCTCTAGTCGAGACGGAAGTTTACTTTGCGTGGGGTACAGTTCTGGTAGCAACTCGCGAGTGTTTGAGAGCGACACTTTGAAAGAATGCTACGAGATTCCCGGTACAGTTGCCGCTGGAGATAGCAAGCTGGCGGTGGCATGGTTCGCCACGAAAAGCGTATTCGTGTATTCTCAGGAGAAAAACCGCGTTATGGGCTATGTCAAGAAAGATGATCGGATTGCTGACGATCCAAAAAAGAGACGATAAGATGAATGTGAAAGTCATGACCTGAAAAACTGCTATCGTGTGAGTGGGTGTGGATTCAAGCGCAAACACGGCATCTCTTCTGGGCCTTTTCAGCAATAGGGAAGCAAAAGACGAGAGAAAAAAATCACATTTTGCTTTTTATGAAGAGCCTGGTTTTTCTTCTGTTTGAAGTCAATTTGATTCCTGACCAAGTCGGCGTGAGAGATGCCTATTATTTTCGATTGAATTCCCCAGAAGGCTCACTGCCGAGTACAGCGAAAGTTTGTATGTGAAGCCATATGAGAAGCGTTGATTTGGGGACTTCATGGTTGCCAGTGTCAAGATTCAAACCTGAAATTCTCATCATGAGACTTTGAGATCGTCATCTTTTTCAGCATCAGATCTACTCTACTATCACGAATGGAACCATCTTTCGTTTTCAAAAGAGAAAAAAAAAGGCGCACAAGACACCGACAGCTTTGCATGGGGTAGTTCGGTAGGTTCAAGGATTCAAATGTGCGGCGGCATCATTTATCGTTGAGGCATTCCCGAGTATCTAAGCGCGGCCTTTCGATTTTGTAGTCGAAAGAGAGACATTCATTTTCAAATCTGTTTCTCGCAAGGCGGAGCGCTTTATGGGCTTTGCAAAAAAGGCAAAATAAACGTGCTCGCTGTCTTTGAGGATAGACTTGAACGCTAGCCTTCTAGCTTGCAAAACGAGCAGTACTGCTGATATTCGATCACTTTATTGTGCACTCACAAGCAAAAGCTAATGTTTTTCTGCGCCTTCAATTAATTGAAGACGAGCAGTTTGGACTCTCCTTCGAGAAAAATCCTTGCACAATGCACCTTGAACCACGCCCTATGATTGCAGGTCTATTGCTCCGTTCATCAATCGGCTTTGTATTGAACAATGGCCACACAAGAAAAACAAACAAACAAACATGCCACATTGTTTTCTTTTGATATCCTGACGTTTCCGCACACCTCTATTATTCCGAATTCTTAATTCTTTGTTTCGGTGTGTTGCTACCTTTGTTTCCGAGCAAATTACTATATTTCGTGAAGCGATGACACACATGCGCCTAGCGCTCTAGAATATATGATGGTACAAGCGTGTTTAAATATCAAGGAGTTCGTGGACACATGAAATCTGAGAGCCACTCACGGTCCAACACCAGTCATCCTCCGGATTTTCTCATCGCTTCAAATGAATGTTTTTTTGCGGATCATGCAGTGAACAATTAGTCATCTTTCAAAGATTTTGGCATCTCCGGGCATTTCAGGTTCATCTAGTGGGGCCATTTTCCATTGTTCTCGAATGCATAAAGCTACCTTCTTGGTAGTGCGCAAGTGCTCCTAATCAAAGAAAACCAATTCTTTTATAACACCCTTGGGAAACACTAATTGTGATTTGTAAAGACAGAAACGAAAAAAAAAATCGCAGGAGAGGACCAATGAAAGTAAAATGCTTGTTCGTTTTGGGTGTGGCTCTTTTCTCATTTGGAAATGCAGCCACCATCAGGTGGCCCGTTGCAAATGGAAGGTCTATCGTGACTCCGGAAAATGAAGTTCTCACAAAGCGTGGGGGTTTCAAAGAACTCTGGTGTTTTCTGGGGAAAGCAGGGGACAATTCTTGCACTGAAGAGGAAGACAATGATGAGATGACTTGGCCTCCCAACCGTCTTTATGCTGCCAAACATTTACAGGCCAACCCTCATGATTTCGTCGCTACCTTCAAATTTATCATGCTTTACTTGAAGGCAATAATTCACCAATCGGATGGGATCATCGCGGTGCTTCAAAACTCTAAAAGATTCGGGGAATTATCACCTGAAGAGACCACCAAGAAGCTTGAGGATGCTGTTGAGGTTTGGAGAGAGAGTTTTTGGGTTTTAAATACGTTAAAACCCGAAGACTGGGAGGCTCTTTTCCAACGTGCAAACGCCCAAGAAGCCGCTTTGCTCAAAAACTATAAGAAATGCTCAATTGAAAGGGTGGGCTTTTTGCATTTTCTTATTTGGTATCACACGTCTGAAGCGCCATATGAAGGTGTGACTCTTGAATAGTCTGGAACAGAACTGGAGAGCATTTGATAGATCGACGGGTATTCTGTGGCTGTGATCTTCTTCCATGCATCCAAAGCTGCACGAATCAAACAGATAACGGGTGAGGTTCCTCCGATAATTTCAAAGACCGCCTCAGCCCTACCAAGAAGCTCCACATATTGAAACTGTAAAGATACCACATAGCTTCAAGTGGAGTTGACGGAAATGTTCGTGATATATTAGCCTCTTTCAATGAATTCGATGTTTGCGCGTAGTAGTACCGCCAATAAACGACCTTTTTAGCAAAAGCAGTGGTCCAAACCAAAATCAGATTGAATTCTTCAGGCTGATTCAATTTGAGCATTGTAATTATTTGGCTGCATGCGGAATTCTGTGTTGCAAATTTTTGTACATTACTTGCCCGCCATTAATTTCCCCAAGACGCTTTGAAGTTCCACTATCGCGTTCCATTGTTAATGGCCACATACCTTGACGCATTTGTGACTCCGTGCAAGTCAAACGTCCACTAGAAAAATTGTTCTAACTTTCAGGTTCAGAAAGATAAATATAAGGTGCGATTGCCCGAGTGAAAGTGCACGCAATCAGACATTCAGACGAGCATGGACTATCGACTTTGATGAAATTATTGGCGGCAGTATCGAGGCGTGACGAGGGATACCCACCTTGAGACCAGAGTTTCAGATTTGATTGCGTTGTCGGAACGGTGCTATCTGTCTGCCGCACTTGGAGCAAACAGGATCGGAGGAGTCTTGAAGGAGCAGAGGGAACGAACAACCATATTCCCAGGTCTATTCTTACAGGGGCTGGGCCGGCAGCCTGCCCCCCTGAAGGCTTAGGATTCGAGCCGCGTGCGGCCTTAAAGCGCTCTCAGGAGACAGCTTTGAACGTGGCGCCAAGGGCAAGACGCCTTTGTGCCAAAAGGATTTTGGGAAAGCCTGTCGGCCCAAAATTGAGCGGCTCCTCGTATTCTTCCGTCTCCCTTCTCTCTGTGCTTCAGACACTCTTGCTACTTCCCTGTGGTCAGGAATGTGAAAGAACCTTCCCGAGATGTGCTGAGGCTGCTCGCGCCATAACGTGTGGCCGCGCTGGCCCGTCTTCCTCTCGCTTTCCGCTTCAGTTCCCGAGTCACAGAACAGAAGAAAAGAAAACAGAGAGCAATTGAAAGACGCGAATAACGAGGAAAGTTGCACAAAGCGAGGGGGATGCCCTGGGTACCTACACCCCCAGCGTAAATTTGTTTTTGCAGTCATATCCATTTCAAGTGCGGCGCTTGTTTTTTCTCGTTCCGAGTCTTTGTTTCCTTTTCGCCCTCGTTCCAGCTTCGCGGCGCCGAGGCTCCACAAGCTCCGCAGGCTCCGTTGGCTCCATCTTGCGTCTCCTGTCTCCAGGCCGTTTTTTTTTCGCCCGGGCACCTCAAGCGAGCACCATCACTTATCAACCGCATGCCAACACTTTCCTTGAATCCTCAGACCACACTAGCCTTGAATCTCAAACACGACCCGAGCCACAAACACAGATCGTTGCCTCAGCTCTCAACTTGAATAGAACACGACCGAAAGAAACAGACTGGTACGAAAAGGAGAACCTACCTGAGCATTTGAAAAAATGGAGAACTTCCCCCACCCGCCTTTCCGCTCGCTTTCTTCCACCTCCAGCCCTTCGTTGAGCTCGTCCTCCACAACCATCTCCCGCGTGGCCTCGGGCCCGATCATGGCGCTCAACATGTCCATGAACAAGATGTCTCTGGCGGAAGAACACATGTTTTACAAGTGCAAAGTCTTGGTGGAAAGACTCTCTGCCATCAAGGGCATGGCGCCATACATCGTCTTGTCCCATGCGGCAGCAGAGCGATGTGCCGAACAACAGGCCCTTGCTTTGTCGCAACAGCTACAGCAAACAGACGGGTCCCCCACGGCTTTTCGCTCTTCCATCGGTTCGAGCGGCTTTTCCATTTACCTGGACAATTCGGCGTCCTCATACCCCAATGCGAGTGCGCCCCTGACGAACAATATCTTCACTTTCACTGCTGGCGTGCTCCCGGCAAATCTAAGCCTGGATCCAGCCACGCAGCTATGGAAATTGTTCCAGCAAGGTGTCCCTTTGTGCTTGTTATTCAATGCAATAAAGCCTGAACACGCGATTCCAATACAAGATGGAGATGAATTGCGAATGTGCAAAAAGGCCGTGTATGACTTCGTCGTAGCAGTGAAAACTCACTTGAGCATAGACGATGAATCAATGTTCACCATTTCAAACGTTTTCTCCGATAATACTCACGATCTCCTCAAGATAATCAATTTTGTGACAAGCTTACTAGATCTGCGTAATATCTCACGCCAGGATGCTACACAAGACAAGCTCACGAAGGAGATTGGGGACCTCAAAATATCTGATGACCGCTCTAAGGTGTTTAAGGAACTAATCCAGACCGAGCGCAAATACATCCTGGATTTGGAACTACTATTGCAATACCGGAACGAGCTACAGGCCGCCGATGCGCTATCTTCGGAACAGTTGCACGTGTTATTCCCCAACCTCAGCGATGTGATCGACTTCCACAGACGCCTTCTTTGTGGTCTTGAGTGTAATATCGACGTTCCTACCAAGTACCAACGTATTGGGTCAGTCTTCATACATGCATCAAATGGTCCTTTCAGGGCTTACGAGCCTTGGACTATTGGTCAGATAGGCGCAATCGAGCTCATTAACAGAGAAGCTAGCAACCTCAAAAGAGCTTCATCATTGATTGACCCTGGCTTTGAATTGCAATCATACATTATAAAGCCTATCCAGCGTTTGTGCAAATATCCACTCCTATTGAAAGAGCTTGTTAAGACTTATACAGACCCGACAGATGCCGCATATTACAATGAACTACTTTTGGCTCAGTCAGCTATGAAAGAGGTAGCAAATCAAGTGAATGAAGCACAGAGAAGATCAGAAAATGTGGGGTTCTTACAAAACCTTGTTGACAGAGTCAATAATTGGCGCGGCTTCAATTTGAGAGAACAAGGAGATCTATTGTATCATAGTATTGTCTCCATCAAAGACGGTGAAAATGAGAAAGAATATGTCGCATACCTTTTTGAGAGGATAATATTCTTTTTTATAGAGGTGAGCCCAGCAGATAAGCAAAAGGAGAAGAAAAAAAGAGACTTATTGTCATCCAGAAAGAAGTCAGGAAGCAACGTTTCCGGGTCCACAGCTAATCTTCTAGAGTCTTTGAATGGCGTCAAAGATAGCACAACGCTTGAATTGAAAGGAAGAGTTTACATCTCAGAGATCTACAATATTTCTTCTGCAAACTTGAACGGATACACTTTGGTGATTTCATGGTCCGGAAAGAAAGAAAGTGGCTCTTTTGTTTTGAAATACAGAACCGAAGAACCAAGAAACCAATGGGAAAATTGTTTAAGACATTTGAAAACCAACGAGATGAACAGCCAGTTACAGCGCAAATTAAGAGACTCTCGCGGCTCGCTTGGAACGAATTACTCTTATGATACAAGTACGCCAGGCCACATGAATGGTCATTACTCAAACCATGCAGAATCCCCGACAAGTAGAAGGCAAGATGCTGATCAAAGGCACATATCCTCGTCATCAACTTTCAGCATGATGAGAATGAGCAAAAACAGCACAAACTCTGCCACCGGACAAAGTCATGGTGACTCTACAGCTACCTATTTTTCGGGGCCCCTGATAAACATTAGGATAATCTATCAAAAAAATGAAATCTCAGAGCCATTGGTAGTGTCGCAGAATCTTTCTTTTCGCGAGCTACATCAAAGAATTGCATCCTACGTTTCAGCTAGTCCGGGTATTGTGGATGACGTGATAATCAATAAACTCAAGTATAAGGACGAGGAGGGCGACTTCGTTGTGATGGGTTCAAGCGATGATTGGCAATTGGCGGTCGACATGATAGAAGAACTTACAGAGGATGGGGGCACGGACCGTACCCTAAACATTTGGGTTTCATAAGCTCATGACTCGAAAAAATTGCCCAGAATGATAGAGACACGCCGGACAACCAAACACGCCAATTTGATTCAATCAGTTTCCGGAATTTGTGTTCTCACGAGCCCTCGTACTTGCGGTATGCGACAAGAAAATTAAAGAAAATTGCATGCGCTTAGGCGGGCTCGCAACATCTGCAATTTTGGAGTCTACAAGCGTCCAGTCTCGTGTTGACATGACATAACCGGGACTCCGACATGACTAGCCGCATTTCGCGTGAATTCTCAAACGCAAAGAAAAGTACTGAAGTCAGCTGACTGTCTTATCATCATCGCGATTTTTATTGGCTCACTAGCTTAGTTTTTTTTTTCACGGTCATTTGAGTCGGACCACCGCTGTTCACTTCACAGTGCCAAATCATTCGCTTGGTTCAGCAGATTTCAAATCAAAATTTGATAGGAGCTCGTCTTGCCTTCCAATACCCCTGCACTGTTAATAGATCCCGTGACCATACCGAGCTCATTTTGCGTCTGCTCTTCAATTGTGAGTCACACCCATTGAGATCAGCCTTTGCGAACAAATCATATAGAATCACAAGGCGTTTCGAAAGAAAGACACCCGATAACTCCTGAAATATCCAAATACTTCTCACTGGCTAGTGTTCCACCGAAAATTCTCATACTTGTCAATGATTTCCCGAGCTCGCACTCTTTGTAAATCGGCAAGCCAAAGATCCATGTTGAGGCATCAGAGTCGTGCTTTGGCAGGTGGGCTACATACGCCCGTAGCAGATGAATACTCAACAAGGACATTGGTTGCTTCCAGGCGTTTGAAAATGCCAGCCTCATCGGCTCCGTGCTCAAACTCCATAAGGTCTTTCTCCACAGCCTCTCCACGAAGAAAGGAAATTCCTTTCGAAGCATTATCTGAAGAAGACCAAGCCACTCTCACAGAAGAACGAGCTACCGACAACGTCGATGTTTGCATTGTTGGCGGGGGTCCAGCAGGGCTTGCCACGGCAATAAAATTGAAGCAGTTGGATAACAAAGAAGGCAGTGGAGACATGCGTGTAGTTTTATTGGAAAAGGCTGCCGATTTTGGAGCACATATGGTAAGTGGTGCCGTCATCGAGCCCCGAGCTCTCAAAGAACTTTTTCCTGAGCTGGAGCACTACGATGAGAATGGTAATGGTATTCCTTTGCCAAATGATATTGTCACATTAGCCCTGCACGACGAGATCAAGTTCTTGACTAAAAACTATGCATTCGGTTTGCCTGAACCGCCTCAAATGCAAAATGAGGGAAAAAACTACATTGTGTCCTTAAACCAGACCGTGCAATACCTTGCTGAACAGGCGGAAGAGCTCGGTGTGGAAATGTATCCGGGTATTTCTGTCAGTAAGCTCATCTTTAATGAGAATGGTGGAGTCAAAGGTGTTGCGACCAAGGACGTTGGTATCGGTAAAGATGGAGCACCAAAACTGTCTTTCGAACGAGGAATGGAGTTTCATGCTAGGCAAACGGTTTTGGCAGAGGGGTGTCATGGATCGCTTTCAAAGAAAGCCATCGCCAAATTTGATTTAAGAGCCGACTCCGATCCTCAGACTTATGGCTTGGGTATCAAGGAAGTTTGGAGGGTCCGCGAGGAGAACTTTCAAAGTGGGTTTGTGGGACATTCTTTGGGGTTCCCTCTTCCGTTGGACGTGTACGGTGGAGGGTTTATGTATCACTTCGGAGACGGGTTAGTGGCTGTGGGGTTGGTCGTTGGGTTAGATTACGCCAACCCCTACGTATCGCCCTATCAGGAATTCCAGAAAATGAAAACCCATCCATACTACGCAAGCGTTTTGGAGGGAGGAGAGTGTGTGTCGTACGCCGCAAGAGCTTTAAACGAAGGCGGCTACCAGTCAATTCCTAAATTGCATTTTCCTGGTGGGCTTTTGACCGGTTGTTCAGCTGGGTTTGTCAATCTCCCGAAAATCAAAGGCACACACACTGCAATGAAGTCTGGTATTGTGGCAGCAGAGTCAATATTCAATAACTTGAAGGACTTGGACGTTGTCGATGAAGATACAGACATGGAAGCACAGACGTTTGACTTGAAAGATTACGAGGAGAACTTCAAGAAATCTTGGGCCTACGAAGAGCTCTATGAAGTGAGAAACATGCGCCCTGCTTTCAATTCTTTATCTGGGAGCCTCGGATTTTTAAGCGGGATGGCTCATTCGGGACTCACAACTATGTTGTCTTATGGAAAGGAGCCATGGACGCTTTCAACACGCCACACCGATGCGGAAGCAACTCAAGACGCCTCAAACTTTACGCCCGTGGAGTACCCCAAGCCTGACGGCAAGCTTACTTTCGATATACTCACATCTGTCTCAAGAACGGCGACGTACCACCAAGAGGACGAGCCTTGCCACTTGAGGATTCCCGAACAAGACCACGGAAAACACGCCGAAATCTCGTGGCCCAAGTACAAAGGCATTGAGCAGCGCTTCTGCCCCGCAGGGGTTTACGAATATGTCGAGGATGAAAATGAGCCTTTGGGAGTGAAGTTTAACATCAACAGCCAGAATTGTATTCATTGCAAGACGTGTGATATCAAGGTGCCCACTCAAGACATCAATTGGGAGGTTCCCGAGGGAGGGGATGGTCCCAAGTACTACATGACTTAATGCGCTCGTCGTGTCAACAAAGCAAGGAATCCAAAGCTTCTGAAAGTGTCCGATTCACTTTGTGAGTTTTATTTAAGACGCAAATACAAAGCAGCGATCGAGCTTCCGTCGCTTACATAGCATAATATTCGTGGAAACAAGAAGCATACCGGGCTTCTTACATTATATTAACTTTTATGAGAGTTGGCTCTTTTGCGGAAACACTTCGTAACGTGCTGAACAAGCAATGCAACCTTATGTAATGTGTGTGATGAAGGTTTCGGCCCGTTCAACCAAAGAGCTTGTCCAAGTCAGACAAACTGACATCTTCAGGTGCTCCGATTTCTTGCGTCAAAAACCCAGATCTCACCGCATGGGCCCAATTCGATTTGGACTTGGGCGACAAGCAGCGGGAGCTTGTCGTGCCATTTTCGTTGGCGGCACCGCTGCCGGGCTTCGAAGACTCCACGGGCGACGAATTCGAAGTAGAAGCAGTGGCGGCTGCAATTGCCTTTAGCGCAGCAGCGTGTAAGGCAGCAGCAGCGGCAGCGGCATGGGGGCTGTGGGCACAAGGCGTCCTAGGAACTCTTGGAGCAGCGGCAGCCGCAGTGACAAATTTCGCTTTTTTGTTCATGGAGAGATGGGACATGGATTTGGACCGTTTCCCGGACTTTTTCATGATGTCCAAGGAGAAATCCGACATGTCGTCGTCGTCGGTATCGTTGAAAACCTCCAAGTCGTCGAGATCGAAATCCGAGTCGTTGGTGAACTTCTTAGCAAGGCTAGCGTTCGGCGCCAGCTCCGCAACTGACAACAGCGCGTCTTCGCCGTCCAGATCCTTCCCTGGAGAGTCCTCGGCGCTTTCTTCAAGCCCGCCATGCAGTTTGGTCATGTTTGCGGCAACCGGGGCCGAAAAGTACGGCACGAACAAGTTGCTGGAGTCCGGGTTGTCGGAGAAGGCGTGTCTGTTGATCCCCAAGTCAAACATCGTCTGCCGACGGGGTTTCAGAAGCGCTGATTGCTTTGCCGCCTCGAAAGAGTCTGTCGGAAAGGCCGGGCTGGATCCATTGACGAATTTGAGCGTGCCCGGCAGCTGCTTCTGGGTCTCCATGGCATTCTTGACGTGCACATGGAAATCCTTCGCCAAGAGTCCACGGTACACGTACACCATTCTCTTGGGAGACGCATCGGCCCATTCTCTAGACAAAGCATACTTCAAGTTCGAGTCTCCCTTTTCCACACGCTTGACGTAGGCATTCAACTTCGCGCTGACCAAGTTGGATGTCTTGCTTGATAGCTGTGCCATCTCTGGGTGTCTCTCCACAAGCACATCACAGATCTGCTTCACGGTCATGCCTGCGCCGGCTGTATCTTTCTCGTATAAGATCAAGAAAATGGCAAACAACACATCGTCTTCGAGCGAGGCGTCGCCGTCTTGCTCGGGCTTGGGCTTCTCGCCCGTGACGGGGATTGTTGTCGAGATCCCCGTGGCAATCGGCACACGAGCCGTGGGCTTGGGCTTCTTGACGAGGATGCTACTGGAGAGGCCAGCCTTTTCGTAGAAACCAGAGGACGTCTGAGAGCCCGGCGTATCATGAGAGCCGTGAGAGCCCGTGGGAGGGGTCGAGTCTCTTGAGCTGTTGGAGGAGAAACTCTTCTTCAAAGTCACAGACCCAGAATTCATCAACGAGTCTGGCGAAATGCTCCTCAGGTTCGGAGACAACTCCGTGGGGCTCAAGCTACTGTCGGAGGTAAACGAGGAGATATCATTCTTGGAATATGGGCCCTTTAAATCGGAGATGGTCGGCTTCATACTCTTCTCTGAAGACTGCGTCTGAGGTGAGCTCATGCCTTCAGAGTTGAACGCTGGGGAAGCGTGAGTTGAAGCAACTGGGATACCAAGAGGTCTTCTATCTGCCATAGCCATAACGGAAATACTTCAATTTTCTTCTTGTGATTCTTGACGTCGGGATTATTGGCAACTAGTGTTCATATAAATCGTGATTGGGTGATGGTGGTATGAATATTGCTTTTTTTGGTATTTTTTGCGGTGGGTCTGCTTTTCACGGGGAACAGAGTCTGAGCAGCGATATTGAAATGCTCTCAGATCTGGAGACTGTTCGTCCTTGTGTTTTCCCGTGGAGTGAAAAATCCGTCGGGGCTGAATTGCTAGAAGTATTAATATCCGATTTTCTCGAGAGGAAAACATGGAACCTGCCGCCGCTCATGTTCAAACAAACTGACAACATACTAGTATCACAGAAAAAAGTCGATGACCCGAAACCTTCTCAAGCTGAAGAAGGGAAGCCTGGCACAGTTCAAATATAGGAGGTGTATCTGAAGCAGAAAGTGAAATGAAGTATAAAATAAACCAGCCAGAACGAGCGAATATGTATGTATAAAAAACACACACAAAAGAGACCACGTGAACTTAATCAGAGGAATCCAATTGTGATAGACCGTAAGCTCAGGTGCCTTGTTATGAAGGAAACGAAGCAGGTCAGTATGGTACGGACTCGGATTGGAACGTTTGTTTTGTTACTCCTGTTAATGTGAGTATTCTTTTTTTTTTTTTTTCATTTTTTGTATGATGCAACAGAAGCTTGGAGGTCTGCGCGCCTCGCCTGCACCTTGGAAGGGACTGATCCGGTTTCGCGATGGCAGTTTGCGTCCGCGATAAGGGCTTTTCCCCCATTGCATCACCTGATGCGGATGGCGTCGTGCGCTACGAGAGCCTGATCAGCTGATTCTGAGGAATTCGAGGCTCCGGAGGCTTCCAGTGTTTCACCTAGGCTTCCTCACTTTGATGTTTCTGATGAACTTGAGCGAGCTACTGCCCATGAAGCATGCCGATCACGGGTCGTCGTGCTGCCCGGCATCGCATACTGGAGCCGTGCTTGCCGCATGCGAACATGCTCGGGGTGGTTGAGACTACAAACCCCAGGAATTTGACGACCAGCTGGAAATCAAAAAGGGCAATTCGGGCCCTATGACGCGGCCATTTTACTACTTACATGACTGCTTTTTTATTGCTCACCATCAGACATTGGCAGCAGCACCACGTGTAGCGTGCTGCTAGTGCCCTGCACTCTATTTAGATTTAGTGATTCTCCCGCGCATAGCGCTTGCACCAGCGGTTTTCAAAAGGGCGTGCGCGGTGAAACTGTGCGCGACTACGATTTGGCTGGACTTTGCATACACGTGACGCGCATCACGTGGCAAGTGTGACTCGCACTTCTCTTCCACTTCAAACGAGCCACGTGAACGTCTTCCAACTCAAATTCGGTGGCGCACGTCTTGATTGCTCCAGGGTGTGCATGTAGCTAGAGCAAGTGCACAGTGAAGGCAATACGCAGTTCATGCACGCATGGAAGCATGGGGTTTTGCGGGCGGGCGAATGCTTAGCGAAATGCCCCACCCCAAAGACAAAATGAAGAGAGTATGCTACTTTTGTAGATGGGTGGGTCTAGGCCCGAGGGGGCTGTGGGAAGCGTTTGCGGGGCTCGTTCCTTGTGCAACTCGCGGTGTTGCTGTCCGCCCTTAGTTGTCCCTCGTCGTTTGAATTGCCTGTCGCGTCAACTCGTAATCGTCCCGCCAATAGTTGTCCACGTAAGGATTTTCAACTCCCTGGCTCGGCGGCACAAACCACCAATTGAGTGCGATGTGCACAGGATCCGTGTCACTGGCATAGCTAGTGACTTCATGAAACCAGCCAGTTGGAATGTAAAGCATCTCACCCGGCTCTAACCACACTTCCAATTTCTGAAGCCGGAGGAACCCGGGGAATTCCCGATCCGCGAGCTCCTCCAACCGCTGAACGTCATTTGCGTCCGTCACCTCGTCCAAATGAGCAAGAACAGGAGGCACGCGTGAGAAGCTCGGCGGGTCCGGCGAGGTGCCGGGATTGCCCGAGTATTTCGGCTCGTTCTCGATCATTTCCTTCAATTGAGCTTCGCTTGTCCCCAAATCCTCCTCAGTTCCCAAGGCCCATTTCGCCCACTCCGATTTGATGGCGCCGTCTTCTCTCATGGGCCTCCACAACCGGGCGTTTTGGTCCACTTGATAGTCAATGAGGCCGTTGCCGTAGACTCTGCTAATGTTCCCCACCGTATAGAGCTTGGCGGCGTCGCTCGGCAGGTACAACGTGAACCGTTTCTTGCCTTGCACAAGCACATACAAATTGTCTGCGTGGTCGTGGTGAAGCCCCGAAGAATTGCCCCGTGGAACGTATCTGCCCAAACTCTCCAGGCTTGGTGCCAGAAAGTCGGGTTTCTCTGGCGTCTCCGCCGACGATCCCATCCAGAGATTGATCTGCTGAGTGATGAGATTCTCAAAAGGTGCCGGTGTCACGGGAAAAGTCTCATCTTTCACAAGACCGGTGAGCGGAGGTTGGTAGAGCGATCTCACGCGGAACTCAATGTCTTCGGGATCCATTTCACCGGCCCCGATGTCAGAGTCCAGGCCGTCCTCAAAATCGTCATGAAAGCTAGAAAAGTCGATCGAATCGTCGTCTTCCTCATTTTCATCGTCAGTTCGCTGGTCGTCATCGAGTTCCTTTCCACCCAAAGCTGACGCAAAAGCATCCTGTGCTTCCTCTCCATCTTCGGATTCATCGTCCTCCTCCTCATTCGTCCCATCCGCTTCATCCTCCTCGTATTGAGTTGTCAAGTAGTAGGAATCGTCTGTCAGCTTGAGCTTCTGTGCGATCTCCGTCAACGTGAGGTGCTCTCTTGTTTTCCCCAAACCGAACCCGTATTTCACCTTGCGCTCTACTTGCAAAGGAATATCATACAGCAAGGTCTTTACAATGGAGTCTAGGCGGAATTCATCAATGGCGACAGGCAGACTGCAAGCCAATTTGACCGGTCGTCTTGCATCAATAAACCGCAGTCTGAAGGCGTTTATGTCGCTCACAGACAACACACAGTCACCTTCCTCGACTGTGTAGCCGCGGTATTCATTGAAGGACTTGTGGCTCTTTGAAACTGAGTCGTTCAACTCCGCAGTCCTCTTCATCGTCTTTATATTGTGTGTTTGGTCTCGCTTGCATGCCTCACTGTTCTGTCTCGCTCATCCCTATCGACATGGTGCGCGCCAGCATGCATGTGTGTGTAGGTTTGTGTGTGTGTGCGGGTCCAAAAAAGGGAAGTAAATTGAGTGCGTTTCAGGTTAAACTACTGAAAAGCGTCTTTATCTACACTTTTACCTAAAGACCAATACAGCTCGCTAATGCCTGGCTTGGTGGCTTTGGAAAAGTTAAATTCGCTTTGATAGACGTGCGTTCTGGCTGCAAAGTCCGAAAGTCATTGAAAAATGCTTGGCGCCACGCTGACAATGAAAACAGGTGATTTCACCCTCGCGTTCTTCATAGTAGGGCAAATCAAGCAGGGACAAAGAAACTCGCATTTAGCCGAGCGATCGAGATCTGGATGGGAATTGGCAACGTGTGACAATGGCGGGGCGGACAGTCGCCCCAGGAGAAGCTTTCTAGGGATTGGTTGGAGGAGAGAATAGTGCAAGTGTCGTTTCACCGTATTGTCACACGTAGTGATTAAGCGATTCGGAAAGCGTATCTTTGTCCACATCTAGCGGAAAAGACCTGTTTTTTGCTTTTTTTTTTGGAATTCCATGGCTCCATTGGGGATAGAAATTCCAGTTTCTCCCTTTTTGGTCGTACGTGACTTCTGCCCCGTCTCCGGTCCATTTAGCTTGTTTTCGCTTCAAGCGCTTGGAGTGCTTCGGGAATATCCTTCGAGCTTGGCCAGACTAGAGCAGTAAAAAGGGCTTACCTCTGAGGCCGGCTAGTTTGTTCGTTCTTGAATTGATGTCGTTTTCTTGTTTTTTTTTTCTATATGCTAGTGTAGTCTTTGTTGTCGAAATGTCTGCCAGATCTCCTGGAAACTCCCAGCACTGCTGAAACTTTGCACAAAAGCCTGGTTGCTCTTTCAAAGATAGTGTCTTCCTTTACCGTAATGTTTCTCGAAACCTTCCATAAACTTTCTCTAAATGCTTAGCCCTTTCTGGATTCTTCACTGGATGAAGAAAACCGCACTGTTGCTCGCACTCTTGGACCGCTTCACCTGATAAACCTCAGCTTCATGACTCCTCTTCAACTTCCGGCTGAAATAGTCTTCCAGCTCGTCGGGCAGCACACTCGGCAGGGGTAGCGTTCTCACGAAAGCCCCGGGTTCAGACGCGCTGTATGACTTGAGGATCAGGGGGCGAACGTACTCGGCGTTCTTGGGACTCATTCCCAGCAGAACCGGCGTGATCGGGTACCTTGGCGTGGTCAGTCCGTTCGATGTGACTGGCGTGCAAGCGAAGTCTTGCCTTGGCGAGTACCTCGAAGTAGGACGTTTGGCAGCCATTTCCCTTTGTGCCAAGTGCTTCCACGTGAAGCTGACCACCAACTTCATGAGATGCAAAAAGCGCAGATCCTCGTTGAAGTACTTGGCTTTCAAGGAAGGAGGAGGACTTTTCAAGACCTTTGCAAGCAATGCGAATGCCAGATCAAACTCTTCAAGTGTGATGACAGTTGCCAAGGTATCCTCGGAAATGTACTCAAGCATGTCTTTCACATGACATGATTTGCATACTTCGAGGATCAAGCAAGCCAAGAGCACAGAGATCATGGCAATCTTGGGCAGTGTGTAGTTGAAGTAGATATTGGGGTAAAATTGAATGAGCTCGCAGATGTAAATGGCGATGACCTTGATGTCGTTGCACGTCTTGTGGGGGCTTTTAGAGCCAGCTAAAAACCGAGACTTAGCCAACGAATGGATGTATACATCGATGAAGGAATCGAATGTTGGGGCGTCCACAAGCCAGCCGAAGGACTTGAGCACGTGGTTCTCCATCTCCAAGAACAACTTCTTGTCGTAGCAGTGGCAGCAGTATTTGCACAAGTCGTTGAGCAGAGGAATGCGGAACTTGGAGTCCAAGTTCTTGCAAGCAATCCAGAGAGCAGTGAGCCCCAAAAGCTGATAGTGTTGTTTCTTGACGATTCTAACCGAGCAGTACCTATCGATGATGTTGACCGTTAGAGGGAACGTTGATTTGGACAAATTCAACTTGTTGATAACGTCCATGAGGAAGTCTAGAAGGATGGGTCTCATCCTCAAGTTGATCTCCGGCTGCTGTTGGATGAGCTGGAGATTTGGTCTTGTCTTGGTGTCCAAGCTTAGCAAATGCGCATAGATGTCTAACTTGTACTCGTCCACTTGGAGCTTGTGGGCGTTGTATTCCGCCAACTGAAGATTGATGTTGGAGGCCTTGACCGATGCTTGTGAGACACGGACATGATGCAAAATGTCTGGGGAACCGTTCATGGTTGTTCTCTGATGTGTTTGAAGAATAGGTGAATGAATATGTATGCTTTAGCAGAGACTCGATATGAACATATGATGGCGAGGCTCAGGGACTGATGACAAAGAATAATAACTGCTTCTGGTGAAGGAGTTCTTTGCAAGGAATTAAATGTGAATGTAACAATGTGAAATCAAACGATTGTATGGAGACTCTTCAAATGATTCGAGTATCCAGGATTTCTGTCTCTGCAGTTGTGTCAAGATGCAGATGTAAATTGGCCCACAAGACGAAAAGTGAAACAACAGTGATGTTGGAGATGCAAGGCGGAACCGAAATAACTCTTCAATTGAGAAAGCTTGGAATTCTTCGAAGAAATTGAGTCAAAGTGTCTTGAAATATGTGACAAAGCCGGCGGGGGGACGAAAATGAATGGTTGGAAAAAGAGAAATAATAGAGAAGAGAGAAAGTTGAATAGATGGGACGGACAATTGATAGAATTCAAACAAAAGTTGAAACGTAACAATGCCGCTTCCGAAAAAATAATGAGGATGCCTGGCTTTTAGGGGACCACTACGGCCTTTCCAGTATATATATGATTCGAAGGCCTCATGCTGAAGAATTCTCGGTTTCCCGAGAGCTTGTCGCTCACAGCTGTATGTCATATGACGTCTGCAGGTGGAATACGATTGCATGGGACATTGCATGAAGCCGCTGAAGGAGGTGTCGTTGCAGACCTTGGTATATCCCCGAGACCTCCTTTCCGAGGGTGCCTTTATCCCGCGCGACATTCCTCCGTGCCCATCTTCTGGCGAAATCAGCTCATTGGGCGGCTTAGTCCGAGCAGGGGCGGCTCACTACTTTGCCGAGCTGGATGCCTGCGGGGAGCAAATTAACCCGAAAGCAGACCAGCACAGGAAAACCCGGGAAATGCCCCAATTCAGCGCACAGGCCCACACGGCGGCACGCGGCGCCTCCCCAGTCTCCTTCTGAAAAAAAACGCCTCCCCTATCTTCGCTCTCAACAGTTGCATTGCACATTATGAACCACGTACCGCCGGGGCACGGATGCGTAGGGCAAGCGACAATTGTTACGAGCTGCCTGTGTATGAAGCATGCGCTTGGGCGGGAAATCACCACGGTGGTAGTGCTAACAAGGAACGAAGATTTACCACTGGCTGCGCGCGCCTTGACTTAAAGAGGAATATTGCCAACTATTCAGTAAGAATTGAACAAAAAAAAAAAAAAAAACTAAGAAAAAAGTAGCAACCAAACGAAAGGGGACAAACCAACCGGGGGAGCGAGTAGGAATTTGAGAACAAAACAAAAAAAAGATTAACAAAGACGTAAACGAACAAATAATAAAACTTGTAACTGGAACTGAGTCGACTTGCCTCCAAGACTGGGGACAATAAAAAAACAAGATCGTCGAGATGGACTTGCGAAAAAGAAACTCTTCGTGTTCGAAGTACACACTCTCCGTTGTCACACGAAATTTTCCACAGCCGCTGTGCTTGGGCGAAACTGTGCTTTGGGGACAGTCAGACTTGGCCGAGCAGATAAGACAAGAATGTGTTGTCGCTCTAACCGCTCCATTCTTTTTTTTTCTGCGCTGGCTCCTCCGCTTTCCGGTCCTTTCGCCATTTCGCCTTTTCGCCATGTGACCCCCGGTGGCCTTTTCGTCGCGCTCCTTTGCCAGTGCCAGAAAACCGGAACTCCAGCTGGAGTGCAGGACGCGCACTGCTCGATGTCGTGTGAGGGTGGACGGAGGCTGGGCGACATTTTGAGTTGAAAAGCGAAAAAGAAATCACGACACCTGCAACCCGAACAAAAAGAAACCCGAACGGCGTCGTGGTCTGCCTCTGTGGTCCGGCTCCAGAACTATCCTAGTCCCCTCACTCACCTAACACGTGGCAATATTGATCTGCCATGGACGAATTGCTAGCTCGCCATCGCAGGGAGCAGAAGGACTTGGTCGGCCAGATCACCTCTTTGAAAAAGCAAGCCCTGAAAAAGACTCGTAAATCGGTGAACTCCAAGTGTGCCGACTTGCAAACCAGCTTGGATGTACGGCACGCAGCAGAAGTCGCCGAGCTCAATGGCGCCCCGGCCAGTGAAACAGAAGCTTTTTTCCCGGACCATTTGCTAGTGGCCACGAGCCTTGAAGCTTCGGCTAAGGACGCCGAGGGCGTCCCAGATAAAAACGGGAGAAAGTGCTCTCAAACGGGTGAAATCAATCCAGAACAAGACGACATGATCCCCGGAGGCGCTCCTGAGGGGGGCAAGAAGAGAAATCGTGCCAAAGAGAGACTCGCTAAAAGACAGGCTCAGATCGATGCGATGAAGGCAGAGGCACAGGAAGAGGCATCGAATTCCGTGGACTACAGAGCCATTGAAGCAGAAAGTATGCGCCAGTTGCTACTGACTCAAGGCCTACGGTTGCACGAAATCAAGCCAGACGGGCACTGCCTATTTCTGTCTATCCAGGACCAGTTGCTTCTTCGGCATGCCTCGGAGGACTTCGCCTCAAGTCTCTCGGTGGCCGAGCTTCGAAAACGGGCAGCGGATCAAATTCGAGCTAACCCGGACTCTTATGTTCCATACTTATTCGACCAGGAGACAATGACTCTGCGGGACGTGGAACAGTACACGAAGGAGTTGGAGGAGACGGCGATGTGGGGTTCCGACTTGGAGATTGCTGCTCTCGCGGCGGTCTACGACTGCTCGATTAAAGTGCTCGTAGCAGGAAGTGCGCCAATCATATTCAACGAGGCCGGCACTCGGCCTCAGCTAGTCGTAGCATACTTCAAGCATAGCTACAGATTGGGGGAACACTATAACTCGTGTCGATAGGCTAATATGGATGTACGGGTGTAAGAGCAAGGGTCGGCTTTATGAACAATAATGTAGTACCCCGTGTTTATGTAAGTTTACGATGCGGAACTGTGTATTATCCCTTTTTACGGCGAGCCGTCCGCAGTGCGGCTCTTCGTCGATCACTTCCACAAGTTGAAACACACGAGCTGACAGTAATAATTCGTACCAGGTTGCTGTCGACTCGAAACGCTGGAGGCGGTCTTCTCCTGGATCACGGGCCACAGGAACAAGAGCAGGCTTGTGCTTTTTCCTCGGCGTTGCACCGCATTCTCTGATGGAATTTTTCTAGCCGTGAGCAAATTACCCTCGAGCAGTCGAACGAGTGTTTTATTGTTTCCCAGAAGAGATCATTTCATTTTGCTTGGCCCTCTGTTTTTTTCTTAGTGCTCCCATTTGCTCGGTTGTTTCAAAACATTTTTTCTCTTTTTGTTTCGCTCGCTTTGTCGTCATCGTCGAATGCCGCACTTTGTTGCCTCTACACAACGACGAGGCTTGATATTTTTCATCAGGCAACTGGATTTCCTCAAGGAAACCACAAAGACTGAGGCAGTAACCATCTGCAGGCGCGCCAGCTCATAGGAATTTTAAACGAATCAATGAGACTTGTAGGACGAGCAGAGTGGCACGGGATGCAGGAGGCAGAGGTCCACCATTTCATTTGCACTATATGGCCAGACATGGGCGGAAGAATTCCAGTCTGCTTGGAATCTTCTTCGATGCCATGTAACTTGATGTGGATTCAACGTTACAGGGCGCTCAGTGCTTCGACGAAACGGGCTGTGCCTTTCGTAACTGGTGAAGAAGTACTCTTCACGTCGCAACCTCGACGTATTTTTCTTGCCCCTATAGCTGTGGAATAAGGGAGGTCAAAGAGAAGCGTGCAGTCAGTGCGTCGGTCTTCGGCGAGTAAAAGCCACAGGAATAATGTCGTAGAGGATTGCCGGAATTATCTCGCTGTCGAGCATTTTGCTCACTATCCTCCTTGAAATTAATTTTTGAAGAGGCCGTGCAAAATGCTTGCGTTATGTGTATAGGTCAAGACTTCATAGGTGAGAACGACAGCACCAAGCCTCAAGCCAACCGTTACAAGCGACATGTTTTTCAGTTTTCTGAGATGAGAAAAAGGTTATTTCTGCGTGCATGGGTTATTTGCGACATTCCTTGAGCAGGCATCCGACCCCAGCGTATGACCGGATTGAGCATAATTAGGCGCTAAGTGAAGTGCCACATGAAAGGAGGTACTAAATTAAGACTGATTTTATGTCCTTGCAGGAATCGATCAATCTTTGGAAACCCGAGAGTTTCTGCCAATGGTTATGGACAACACTTTGCTGATTTTCATTTCTGGGTCTGCCCGAGTAGCACTAAACACCGTGTTCGGCGAAAGTCGCAGCGTCGCTGGTGCAGTTTTTGAAACAGGTACGGCAGCAGACAAAGCAAAAGGGCATCTCACGGTAACGCGCAACGACGGCCAAGTACCGGCTACCGATGCAGCACGCGTACTTGAACAAAAGGCACTTTGAAGATCTGGCGAAAAAATGGCACGTGCTTCCTGGGGATTCAGCTCGTTCTGAAGTACGCCTTTGGAAGCGCATCTGATTAAAGGTCAAGAACTGTAAATTTAACTTGGGCCTAGTGCAAGAATATCCGGGATGCACATTTACAGGCAAGCGGAATGTCCCAGACCCTCGTTCTGCTCATGCACGGGTAAGCCATATTAATAAAGCAATTCGGCAACATGTGAGGTTTGGACAGAGAGCATATAAAATGTCGACCTCTGTGCTGTGTATAAACGCTTGGCCATAGGAAAAGTGAGGGACAAAATATAAGTGCATTAATCAAAGCGTCACGTGATTCGTCTTAGCAGCTCGAGCTTTCTTGAAGCGATCATGAGAAAAAATTGCCTGTGGGTCTGGCTTTGATTACCAGACTCAGTGAGGGCGACGGTTGTTAATGACTGTTCGCTTTAATCAAAACGACGCAAATCAAGGGTGTCTACATCGGGATTGTGTTAGAAAGCCGTTCTGCAGATTAGCCGAGCATCTTGATATCAGTTGCTTGGACGAAGAGGCTTTACTTAGGCAAGTTTCCTGGCGACGATTCGCGTCGGCAAATTGCCTCCTGATGAGCCATGGCAAGGGCTCGATACCGTGCGGGTTGTGGTGTGAGAAATAATGTGCACCTCCTTTTTTTGGGAACACTTGCTAAAAGGTTTTTTTTTTCACGACATTTGCGCAAGTCTTTTTCGAGAAAATATTGTCGGGAAGACATGTCACGTGCCGTACCCCCGGTTTTACAGAGATATTGCAAGCGAGGGAATGTACGTCGACTGTACCTGGGGGCTATCACCGCCCATGAGCTTCACAGCATTAAGGCTCGACAAGATGATCTGATTTCCCTTTTTTCGGTCTGCTCTTGGTTCTGCGGTTCTTTCTGTGAAAAATTTTCCGGAAAGCGATCATTGATACTTTTCCCCGTCACCCGAGCTTGTGAAATGTCATGTATGCCGTTGGGCTTCACATTCCAGCAAACTGTTTAGCTATTTTTTTTTTTTGCTTCTCATCCACGGCACCAGGCGCAGCTGCGGCTACGTCAGTCGGCAGTGATGATAAGTCTTTGGACGGCGAATAAGCCTCCACAATTTCCCCTCTTGAGACTGGAATTTCTTAGTTGGGTCAAAAAAGAAAAGCCAGCTTTTGTTCTTTGTTTCTCTTCCCTTTTCTGCAATGTTTTTGTTCTCTGAAACGCCATTATTTTCTTCGATATCCTGGGGTCATATTGTGCTTAGAATGAAATCAGCGGCTACGAATCAGTGTATTGCGTCGGCTTTTCGGGCCAGTTGAGAAACAAGGCTCGGGTCCGTCCTGCGCTGGTAGCCTTTAGTCTCTAGTCGAGTATCACGTGGGCTTCCTTGTGAAAACCGTGAGCAAGTCACAGAATTTGATGATCAATTAAACACAGGCCAGAATCTAGAGGCAGCAGGTCTTTTAAGTGGTTTGAATGTCTCTCCCGGAAATTCGGTGCGAGAATCAACGGCTCTCAATTGACCATGGTAACACAAAGCCACGCCTTGCCGTCTCTCGCTTAAACAACTCGGGACAAAAAAGGGGCTAATCACAAAATTTTCAGTTTTCGTTTTCCCCGTGTGAAGTACTGCTTTGCATTGATTCGGAAAAAATTGCCAAAATCACGGGGAGAATCGTGGCAGAAATAGAGCTCACAAACGACCCAAAGTGAAGGTGTTTGCCAAACTATGAAGACGGCGGGCAGGAGGCCGCTTGAAGTCCTCCGTAATTTTGTTTCAAATTTTCCTGAGAATTTGCTCCGCGCTTATTCCCATCTCTAAGCCTCACGGCGTTGACCTAGCAACAGATCATAGATTGCTGTAATTTTTAAAATCAGTCTCCTCGCAGTTGCTGGTTTACGAACATGTTATTTCAACACTGGATCTGTTTCCAGTAGCATCTCTTGTCTTTTCAAACAAGAGCACTCTCTGAAAATCCAACTTGTGTATTTTATCTGGAGTGTGATCAAACACGTATCAACTAAGACAGTGCTCGCACCCTAGAATCAAGATCACCAAACTGACCCTGATATCCAAATTCTTGTGGAAAAGCATTTGTTGTACAAATTTTCGGTACTCCCGTTGTTATCCCGGCGTGTCGCTCCACGTTCATATATCCGGACCAGCCAGACAGTTCGGAGGGCTCAGTTCGCGTACACATCACTCATAATTCGACAAAATAAGTTGGCAGCAAATCCAGTCACTCTTCTTGAAAAAGTTATGCAAGTTATAATGACTTGCATAAGCTTTCAGTAAAATTTGTCGCCTAGATATATTCCAGCGTAGATCGCTTTCAAGGCTACCGTCAGATCTCGATAACCTTCCCGTCGCGACATCGCTTGTAAAGATTATGCATGTCGTGCATTCGCCTCAAGGCCAGTTTGATCCGCGCCCACCTCGAATCTGCCTCTAAACGCATACGCAGCGGCAGGCTCAAGGCACTTCGAGTTTCCTGAGTCTTTGGGATACGACTCTGGTCTTGAGAATTAGACTCCACAGTCGGAATCAGTGATTGTGGGGCAACGAAATGAGAAAAATGGCAATTTGGAGCAGTTCTTCTTTTTGCTTATCTTGCATCGCGCATTGACAGTGCAGGATAAATGTCTGACACTACCTCCGGAATTAAACGTTATCTATCACCGATAGGTTTAAAATAGACGCGGGGATCAAAACCACAAGACATAAATCCCTTTCACGAAGAATCCAAGGAGATAAGTCAGGCTAGTTCAATTGCCCGCAATGTTGTCAATGAAGCCCAAGAAATATGCTGTCGTGCGCCTTTTTTCAGTGGCTGAGTGTTGGTTGCTAGCCACAATTTTCACACCACACGAACTACCACGTCATCTCATGATCAAGAGCGTGCTGGAAAAGTGCATGACTGTTACTGAGAGACTACCAGCTGAGCCGACAAGGGGCAATACTCCGAACTCCGGCTTTGTCGACGGAAAAACTGCCTTAACTTGAGCGCCCTGAGATGAGAAAAGAATTCGTTCTTGCGCCAGACACTGCTGCGATTGTTGAATTTTGCAGCGCTGAACGACAAAGTTGTGGCGAGGCAGTTTTGCACACGGGACAAAGAAAAATTTCGTCATCGTCTTTCTTCCTTTTTGCAACCCGTATTCGTTCTTACGGTCGGATTCTGGAAATGGCTGAGGATGGATGTGCAACATTTCCCTTCTTCTTCTTCACAAGGAACTTGCCGTGGTACACGTACTCCTTGCCAAGGCGTGCCGGAATCTGAGCGCTGGGCAAAACCGCATTCTTTGTTTCTGCCGCTTTCCCGCCGCCGGTGCACAATATATTTTGAACCACGCTTCGAGGCCAGAATCAGGACCTGCTAGAAGCCTCATACGTTTTGGAAAAGGAATGGACATGATATGTAGTCTTGCACACTTTTTTGCAAACAGTCTACGCCTGATTTATCAGACGCCATGCCTCTGCTTGGCGAAGTCTGATGCCCAGCCAGTAGCCGCCCATCACTTTTTCGAGTACTCATGGTGTACGGGTGTCGTGACGCAGCGCATCCTCATCAACCCGAGATTCTCCGTTACTACAGGGCTGATACTTCACATCCTCAAATAGGGTCATTGGACTAGCTGCTCTTCTTTCTCCGAGACTCGATTTGGAAGTGAAACGAATAAGTCTATTGTTTGCTGTCATACCTGACTGAAGTCTCGCTAATTCCTGCTTATTTCTTAGCGTTTTTGATCGGGATCACCCTGGCCACTTTTGGATCTTTTTTGCCATCACCCACCATCTAAATCTCTAAACTATGGGTTGGTTTTGGGCTGAAAGTTCTGCGGCAACTCGCTCGGCGGCTAGCCAAGCTTTAGCTGTGTGCCCTGTTGACCACAAGAACTTACCTGCTGCAGCATGTCCTGTAAAAAAATCAGGCCGTGACTTCGATGACATAGAGGTGTTGAATCCACTCAACAACATGCCTATGGCGATTTCATCTGAGCGAGCTCCAGGACAGAAAGTCGTGCTTTCTACGGACAGAACCATTTCTTCTATCCCAAGGGGCTTGCTGGATGATCAAGGTAACTGGGAGTATCCTTCGCCACAGCAGATGCTTAATGCAATGATGAAGAAGGGTAAAGGGCAGGGAATCGACGAAACAGCAGTAGAGTCGATGGTGGAAGTGCACAATTTCTTGAACGAAGGTGCATGGCAGCAGATTTTGGACTGGGAGCACAAGCACACGCTTGAATCGAAGGTAGAGCCCCGCTTAGAAAAGTTTACGGGAAGACCACATGACTTGTCTCCGAGGGCAAGAATGTATCTTTATTTAGGTAAGCTTTTCCCGGAAACGTTCAACACACAACCCCCTTTCGACCGTCACGACTGGACGGTGTTGCGGTCTGAGGGCAGAAACAGTGGCTGGCAGAAAGTCCGTTACGTGATCGATTACTACGGCGCCCCCGACGACGAAGAAACGGGTATGCCCTCTTTCATGTTGGACACAAGACCAGCGCTTGAATCGCTTACTGCCGTCACGGACAGATTTGACCGTTGGTTCACGCCCTTGTGGAAAAGAGCTATGGGGAACTTTGAAGAAGAATAGTCTTCATTAGCCTTCTCTGACTTCATTGCGGTCATGTCCTGTTCCTATTCTCTGATCCGGACACTTGGCACGTCTCCCCTTGCATCTGCATAAAAGCGAAATTTATCGCTTAGACTTTTATTTAATATTGGCAATTTATGCCCTTAGATTTGCTCTCTGCTGTTATTGCTGAGCTTCTTTCATACAGAGTTGGATAGCTCTCCTTCTCAAAACACAATCTGATTTGTTTTTTTTATGGCTTTTATTTACAAGGTTTATTTCCCACAGCGTAGAGACAACTGGATTATTTGTTGGCTGAGAGAGCAGCTAGCAACTCCGGGGGGACTTCGTAATCCCGGCTCAACTCCTTAATTTTTCTTGGTAAATCATTACCGAAATTAGACAAGTTGGCAGCGGCGATCTCGTCAAGAACCCACTGAATTCTCGTGCGGTCGCCCTTCTTTTTGAAATGCTCGAGAAGGAAGAAATAAGTGTAGAAATTAGGTGACACATTGAACGGGCGCTGAGCGCAAAGATCGGAGTAGTATTTCAATGCCAAGCTCTCTTTCTTCATGAGCAAACCCCTGATCATCATATTGTACATGACGGTTTCGTTTCTCAAATTTTTGATATACCAATCAAACAATTCCTCGGCATTATGCATAGATCCAAACTCCATTTCCGCTTTGATCATTGAGGTCAACATTCCTCCAGAATGCTTGAATCTTCTTCTGGTCTCACAGAAATACTTGAACACTCCTCTTGCAGCATCCATGTTGACACCATCTTTCACGAGACCATCGATGAGAGTAGCAACCATGTGTTGGTCCCACTTCTGCGTGTCTTTGATTACTTCAGAAAGTAATTCGTGTACATTAGGCACCATCCCTCTTTCACGGTAGGTCTTGAAATAGTAGTTGAGGATGGTGGTGGCGGTGGCAATGTTCTCCTCGATACCTTTCAGATGCATGAAATCGAGTATCCCCTCAACGGCTTTATCGTTACCCTCCGCGACGTAGTGGGCCAAAAATGTGTTCATCACAGTTGTAGATGGAACGTATGTTGGGTCTTCTTTCAAGAATTCACGCATTTTGGTCTCTGCCTCGGCAAGATTTTTGTTAAATGTCAAACCAACCAAGATATTGTTCTTGGTCATGTGCACAACAGGCACGTCCTTGTATTTTTCCAAGTACTTAGCCACCAAATCTTGCCTGTTCAAGTTGGAAAGACTTCCGATAAAGACACCGAAAACCTTGGCGTTTACCGCAACTCCCGATGCTATCATAGTATTGAATGTGGCCTCAACCTTTTCTAAGGTTGATTTTTTCTCCAGATCAGACATGCGCCCAATGTTCGATGGGTGGCCGAGCGCTTTAATGACCAATTCCCACGAGGCAGATGAAGGTTTTTCAATGAGGCCGTTGCACATCGAGGAGAAAATTGCAAGGGCATCGTCAAAGAGGTTGATTTCGATAAATGCGTGCATTACACGGTTCAAAGTTTGCTCTGAAATCGGAATCGAGTTTTGCATTGAGGCTTCCTTCATCTCTCCATAAAGCTTTCTCAATGCGTTCCCATTGTTCATCTTGATGAAAATCTCGATTTTCCTATCAACTTGAACACCGTTCGGGTCCATGTTCTTAACATCTCTCTCGCTCACTTTTTTAATGAATGGACGCAAGTCTTCCAGCAACGCATCTCTCAACCCCAAACGGGCCAATGTAGACGTCACAAAATACAGAGGCGGGATTCTCGACACGTCGTCGACTTGCAAGATCTTCACTGTGGTCAGAAGATCGTATTCTTCGCCCGTACGGATGCAGTGAGAGATCAACGCGAAGTATGCCAACCTCAAGATGTCCGACAGCTGGTAGTTTCTGTCCCTGTAAACACCAAAAGCGCCCTTGACCAATCTGCCTGCGCCCGCGGTATTCATTTGCTTAGTGTAATCCAAAAATGTGATCCATAATTGCAAAACTTTCGGGTAAGCATCTGGGTCGGAATTGTTCTGCAATATGCGTTTCTGGACCTCGATGAAATGATAGGTGTGAGCGATGCGCTGCTCGATCAACATGCCCAAGATCGACTCTACTGTCCTGTTACCTAGATTAGCGTCTTCGGCTAGGACCAAGTCAAATAATCTGGCCAGAACAGGCTGGAATGTCGAGAAAAGCGCATCTTCCGCAATCTTCTCTGCGGCCTGGATTTCTCGCAAGTACGAAGCGCCTTCTTCGAAGATATCGATGGCCTCGCTGAGCTCAGGGCTGCTTGCATGCTCGACGCCATTGACCGATTTCTTCACCTGGTTCACGATGTCGTGAAGCTTTCGATAATACTGATAACTGCTTCTTCGTGCGGGTTTTCCCCCGCCAGATTCTGGCCCGCCTGTTTTGCCTTGAGCGGCGTTGTTTTGCTTAGCATCGCCTGCGGCCCCTTGGTGAATTTGCCCGGCCAGTTCTGGTTTATTCACGGTGCTTTCATTCACAGAAACATTGTTCTCGTGCGCTGGAGCGGTCGCCTGGAGTCTCACCAAAGACGCCGTCCGGAATGCTCTGTGGGCGCCACCGACACTACGAGCAAACGATCTCGGAAGCATGACTATGCTCTTTTCTCTTGCGTGTGGCTCGGTTTTCTGGCTGCCTTCAGTGGCCTCTCGCGAAATATCTTTGATTTAGCCTGGGCTCTCTGGTGGGCCCGAGCGGGCTCGTCGCACTCTAAAAATTTTCGCACTCGCTGCCTGGACAGAGGTTGGGGGTTGTCTGGGGAAGCTTCACTCACCAAGAACAGACGGGCAAAAGAGACCAGACCGGGAATTCGTAGGGAACAGAGAGCGTGTTTCACAGGAGGGCCGCAAGGCGTGAAATTGTACGAGGAGCAGAAATAAGACGATGCTTGAACTACGGCCAATAGTGTGCTGCAGCGTCTCAGCAGAAAACCAGGCTGGGGCCCGGAGTCTCCTGGTCTCCCAGAAGTGCGCAGGTGCAAGGCCGGGGGAAATTGATCTCGAGCACCACATTCGGAAACAAAGTCAGCATGATCAGGAGATTTGGAGAAGAGCGATTACACTAGCGGAGAGAGCTGGAAAGGGCTTATGGAGCAGAACAAAGCTTGAGAGAAAAGCATACTAAAGAAGGGGGTGTTTACAGGGATATCCCTCATTCAAGTGAGCTCGGTGGTTCTCTGAACTGAGCGCGCACATCTCATACAATCCGACGGGATACAATGCTTCGCCTTGTCGACGGTGACCACAATCGGATGCCCTCAGAATTGAAGCATCGGACAAAAACTATGGAAGACAGAAAGGAAAACAACTCTACAGTGGTCTCCGTGCGAGACCTGCGTCCTTCAGACTGACACAGTTCAACTAGATTGGTTAGCGGTGCTCTTGAGCAGAAAGTAAACAATGCGCCATCAGCTATATATTGGAAAATTCTTATCATGAACAGTATATCAAATGAGCTGGGTTATAGCGTGTCCTTGCGGACGAAGTATCATCAGGTAGCACAGATTGTTGTTTTTGCAGAGAAAAGAACATACATTTTCTGATGCAGCGCCGAGGAAAAGTTTTCCCAGCTCGCGCGGTATATATACTCAGAGGGTCGTGCGCGTGACCGCTTTCTGCCTTAGGGCTTCTCCATTCAAATACGGGTGAAGATTGGGTTCAGTGCACACCGTGGGCTGCTGACCGCTTCCTCGGAGCAGTCCGGACATCATTGTAGCTAAACGCCGAGTATCGCCTGAGAAGATTTTGGATTGTTTCTCGCAGCCAAGTACTCTCTTTCATATTTAGCCATAGCTGCACAACTGCCACATAGGTTTCGTGGTCTAGTTGGTTATGGCATCTGCTTAACACGCAGAACGTCCCCAGTTCGATCCTGGGCGAAATCATATGCTTTTTTTCTCTACTTCCAGCAGGGGCCATGCCACGCTTTTCACCCGATAGGAGCACTCAATTACCCGTTTTTTTGGCTCATGAATAATCCTCTTAACAAATACGCAGGCACCACCTCATCGAAGGATTTGGTTTTCTTCAACTATCACGAATATCTTGTCTCTGATTATGAGCCATTGCACAGCGAGACAAATAACCACTCAAACGACCAGTCGGACCAGAAACACGGTCATCCTTCTGAAAAGAGCAGTAACAAACCGGGGTTGGTGATAAATCATTTCCCAAATCTGTATACGGCGCAAGGCGGAGATCTCTTTTGGAGGACAAGAATCGTCAGGATCCCGCGGGTTTACGATCAGAGTGAAGAGCTGTACATGGTGCCGCAGTTCTCCACCTACTGCCCAGGACATGAACCAGCGGCGTTGAGAAACGAAAGCAATCGTGAATTCGAAGTGAAAGGCAGGTATAAGGGGTATCCTTTTGGGGTCACCTCGCTCACGCCATTGGTGCCACGGTGGCTTACTGAATGTGAGTTTCAAGATATTGTTCAAGCCATCAACAGTCTTTTGTATGAGGCTACGACTCCAAAAAATAAGGCCACGTGGCTAGAAAGTGCATCGGATTTCTTCACGGGAACGCTCTACTCGACTCTTTACACGAACTTTTTGCGAGATTCGAACTTCAAGCGCAACATGAAGAGAGTCGACGATTGTGTCGAGAGCATAAACACAACACTAGCGAAAAAACACCAGGATCTACAGATAATCCCTCTATCAAGAAACGCTATGTTGTCGCTAGATTTCCAGATCCCAATATTGGCCGAAACCCAGGATTTCCCCGAGCAGAAAAGAGATCATGAGCAAAAAGAGAGCCAAAGCTCTGTGAGCGCAGCCGGAGATCAAGATAGGGAGTTAGAGAGGCCATGAGTGAGATTACTCATGGGTCTCGACTCGGGTATTTACATGACCCACAAATGAAGCTTTCCCTCGAAGACCCCCCTCCCCTCCCCCTTCTTGAACCAAGATTGATTTATTCTCTTGGCTCTACTGCCACCCGGAAGATAATATGAGGGACCAGTCTGGACAGACTCCTGCGAGTTCTTGTGCGCGCTCTCTCATCATGGGAAAATGAGAGGTGAGGAGAAGCCATCCGATGCAAGGCTGAAAAAAGTATAAGATGCTGGTTCGTCCTCCAATTTCCCGCTTTTGCGTTTCCCCTTCTTTTCATTTTTTGCTTCTTCAAACTGGTGCTTTCGTCCCACAAAGTACGATGTCGTCTCTGACATTCTTTGGCATTCTGGTGGGGCTCCGTAGTTCGCGCTCTGCCTGCGAAGCGATGCGCTTCTCTATCCTGCTTCATACAAGTGCACCTCGCATGTTCAGGTACCTTCCCCGAAACATGAATGGAATACTAGCTGTGGAAAAACCGAGCGGGGTTTCGTCTTCGAATATCGTTTTGCAGCTTCAGTCGCTTTTTGACGCCTCTGACATTTTCGCCGACGACATCAAGGAGTTAAAGCAAAGAGTACATGACCAGTTGAGCCTGGGTACCAAATGGCTGGCTTCCAAAATCGCCAATCGGGTCAGAAGAGCGAAAATCAAAGTGGGCCATGGTGGAACTTTGGATCCTTTAGCATCTGGAGTTCTTATAATTGGTGTTGGTACGGGCACGAAACAACTAAACTATTATTTGGGAGAGTGTACGAAGACTTACGAAACCAGAGCCGTTTTGGGCCAGTCTACAACCACCGGAGATTCAGAGGGAGAAGTGGTCACGCAGACGGAATTCTCTGATGTCACTTTGCAAAGTTTGAGACGTGCAGCAGCTAAATTTGTTGGCAAAATCAAACAAACTCCACCGGTTTACTCTGCACTCAAAGTTGACGGGAAGCCATTGTATGAATACGCCAGAGAGGGCATTCCTGTGCCAAAAGCAATCAAGCCTCGCGAAGTCAAAGTACACCTGTTTGACGTGCTTGACGATTTTGGGCCTCATGATTCATACGGTCTCCTCCGCTTTAGCGATGCTGGCGACTCCATGGGAAAAGTTGTTTTCAAGAACCCCACGCTCAATGATCACGAACTTTGCTACTCTGAAGAATTCATGAATAACCCAGCTATCAGTGAAGAAGACAAGGTCACTAATATTCATCCGAAACTAGTCGATCCTTCGCAACAGATTACCTCAAAGCCCCCCGTGTTCCATGCCACTGCCATGGTTGGATCTGGGACATACATACGAAGCTTGGTCAGCGATTTGGGCAGAGCTGTGGGCCTGCTGGCGTTCATGGCAGAATTGATCAGAACCAAGCAGGCAAACTGGGAGTTGGGCAAAAACGTCTTTAGAATGAGCGATTTTACCGACCGTGACCAAAGAGTCTGGGGGCCTGTGTTGAAAAGGGTGTTTGATGCTGGAGACTGTGTGAACTTGGCAGGAGAGTTTGAAAAAGTAGAAGCACTCATGTTGCCACTCATCGAGAAGGAGAAGGAGTCCATGCTGAAAGACTCTGACGAGAAACAGAGCACTGAGGAGAATTCAGTGGATGCCAAGGTTTCGGGCTCGAACGATGCCTCGGACATAAATCTAGTCGACAAGCACGAAGAAAGAGAAGATGAAGTGAAAAGAAGAAAGCTCGAAGACTCTTCGCTTGAGGAAGACAAAAAAGATATAGAGGGAGGGAGATAGGGCAGCATGAATAGATGAATAATCGAGCCGTAAGCAACAAATGGAGTGATTGGATCAATTCCAAGAGAAGAAAGAGAAGGAAAAAGGCAATAGGTCAATCAAGTTGGATAAGAAAACAAAAAGATAGACGTTCTTTTATTCTGTGGTGTTTCAGCGATACTTGCTCGGAGAGCAGCGTTAGTTTCCTGAGGCGCACATAGGGCCGTTCATAGCGGAGCCATTCATTGCAGGGCCATGCATGCTATCGGCCGGTCAGCAACTGCGTGCCGAGACATCAAAAAAAAACGTTTGAACGAAAGCCCTTGGAGGAGTTACTTTTAGAGATCTTCGATTCTGGCCCGTCTCATTCACAAGCCATTTTCACATATGCACCCAACTCAAGGAAAAATAAAAACTTGAACTACTAGGGAAATGAGCTTTCTTCGCAGATTCTCCACCACTACGTCATCAAGAGGTGCTTTCTTCGCCAGGACTACAGTGGCGCCTCTGAACGGAGCATCCCCTGTGATACCCACAATGTTTAGTCCTCGCTCAGCAGTGTTCCTCTCGACGCCGCAGAATCTCCCGACAACTATTGAAAATGCCATATTCCTCCATCAGCAAATGGGCCTTCAGATTGTCGTGGCCGGTGTCGACAGAACTGTGCCCAACGCCGCCAGCAATGGCGTTTCCGAGCTTTGGATGGAGGACCTCATGAAAGTCGGCCTGTCGACGCTCTTGTCTGCCAAAGACGCAAACCCCCAGTTGCGAGAAAGTGATGGAATCACTCCCGTTGGTGCGAAAGTCAACTGGAAGAATGTGGAGGGCAATTTACACTTGGACTTCCAAGGACACGCGATTGATCTCTCGTTGGCGAATACGGCTTTTGCCACAAATACTCTTACGACGCTCTTCTACTTCCAGAAAAAAGACTTGGAGTCTCCACACGTCGAAAATATGGGGCAAACGCTCTCTTCATTGCATGTAAAGCTCCCGGACCTCACTCCACGCTTGAAGGAGCCAGTCTCGCGGGACAGGTGGACCGCATTGACCGAACAAGATGTTTTGATTGTCACGAATTGCACGGGCAATTTGGTCAAGGGGATCAATGGCCAGCCTGCAGCACAGTACCTCGAAAAGAATAACAAACTCATGAGTATAGCCAGTAAGGATACTAAGGTCTATGTGAAAGTGTTCCCACTGGGCAGAGAAACGCAACACAAGAAATACGAGGTTATTGCTGGTGGAGGAGGATGGGGCGCCAAGGCTGATTTGCTTGCCATCTCTCCAGAAGCGCAATTGAGCAAGGGCGACCGTCTAGAATTCTACATGGTGACACCTTCCGATAGGTTTACGAAGCAGACAGCATCGGTGGTGTCGCAGCAGATTCTATTTGAGTGTGCCCCCGAAGCGACTTCTTTCGAAGAGGAGCTGGTGAGGTCCAGTCAGACACTCGAGCATCTTTTTGGTGGTGGCAGCGAAATGGGGCTTGTAGTGAACGGCGTCAACTACAGAAGCCCAGGCGAGTCGATCAGTTTTGCATACGGCGAATGAAGAAAGAAGATTATGACACATCTTTTTACATAGGATATAGAACATGCAAAAAGCCATGTGATACTCGAGAGGGTTTTGAACCTTTTTCCCCCTTTTTGCATCGATCTGTGTTGAAGCCTTTACTCATACATGGATCGAACAAACTCTGAAGTGAAAGGCGTAGTATTTGTAACCGGTGGGGTGCGACGTGATCCTCGACATTTCTGACATCTTCTTTTCATCGTTTTGTTTTCGGCCAGTGGAACCCCCATCGAGGTCGGTCCATTCATTTCTTCTTCATCCAGTTTCATTGTCTCTGTTGAAGCCAGACCACCAGAACTCAACGGTTCACAACACTGTGTACATTTACCTTCAGTGGCACGGGCTAGCTTCCGATCACGAAGCGCCTTCCTACATTTTACACATAGCACAAACTGCCCATCAATAGCCGAAAGCTCAACGCCACACCGCCGGCACAACCCGCCACGTTCTTTTGTTTTCATCTGCCATCGACGCGACCTCCCTTTCGCCATTTCTCGACAATGCTCACACAATTTGAAAAGCCGGGCCACCTTGCCAACTCTTCCACGTGCAGATTTCTGGTCAGGGGCCTTTTTCTGTACGAAATCTTTCTCGCATCTGTTACATTGGGTCACTACAGTTTCCTCAGGCACTGCTACTGGAAGGGGAGTGCGTTGCACACCGTTTTTCCGGCGAAGCTGTTGCCGCGAGGGCACACCCAGAGCCTGGGGTAGTAGTGCTCTTCTATCGTCGTGGTTTCGATCCATGAGACGAGGCTTTTTTGAAAAAAGATCGAAAGACAGGGTTTTATTGGCGTGCTGAATGATACTGACTGAAAATTGATCTGTGGAGCCCAGCGTCACGTGATTTGGGAAGTTGGGGATTTCGAGGGACGTTTGAGCCCGCGCGATGTAATGATTTTCCTGATTCAGAGCTTGAGGTATTGGACTTGGGGTGGGAACAAAAGAACACCTCCGATTTCTCTTTCGTATTATCTCCCTTTCTTCACCTAGATTATTCCGAAACTGAAGATTTTATTCCCAGTTTCGCGTAGGACCCAATAGTGTTTTTTTTTTGCATGTTCAATGCTTCGTCGCTCGAAGAAGCCGAAATTGCCTCATTGTTTTGTCCCAAATCAGTTCAGGTGAGAGCAGCACATTGTCAAATAGCCGCCAATGTGGTCAGATACTTTGTGGGTCCCCAGAAATATGCCATCACATGAAAAGAAGATTCCCGTCCCAAGGCCTCCTCCTATGCATGAGTTCTCCTGCTGCTTTCTCTCACCTACCTTTTTCAGAGAAGGTTTTCTTTGTTGTCTTTCCCTCACAACAATGGTGTGTCTACATCGCTTGAATGTGGTCCGCTGGTGTCTCAGCACATGGTCACCTGGTGGTTACCGTTCTTGGAAAAAGGCAGTGCACGAACCGAGCCGTAAGTTTCACCAGATTTGAGCTTCTCCGCACCTGGCACTTCTCACCGCAGACTTAGTCCAGCCTTCTTCACAAACTGACAAAAGAACACCATAAATCGGGTTCGAGAAACAGCTTGTTCAATGACACGCAATCAATATCCTTGGGGCAGAGAAAATGCCGAGGCGTTATCCTCCACAACATGGGCGTTTCGTAAAATTCCTCAGGAGATTGCTTTTTTCGACTCCTTGTCACGTGAGGACCAGCTAGCCATGATCTTTGCTAAGACGGGTATCAACACGGGGCGAAACCCGCCAACAGAAGCGGAAATCGAACAGAAAATCAGCGGGTGGAGAACTACGGGCAGGAACTTTGCTAAGGAAGAAAAAGTTGAAGAGAGTTCCACAGATGACGAGTTTCTCGTGACGATCGACAACTGAGGGAACGCTCTCGAGATTCGGATACAAAAAGAAAGATGTCGCTCGATCCATGCGCTTACTCGCGCAGGTTGCTCGCACATTGAAACTCCACATACGTCATTCGCCCACTGTCAATTTCTCGTATCAATTACAAACAGTTTCTGTATTTTTGATTTTTTTTTTTCAAAAAAAGCAACTCGTCAATTACGCCTGCTATGCCGCGATACATAAGGGGGGATTTGTTTACGCATCGGGGAAAAGGAACCACAGTTTTGGCGCACGCATGTAATCCGTTCGGCCTGTGGGGGGGAGGCATCGCTGCTCAGTTTCGTAAGCGATACCCGTATGCCTACAAGCTCTATGCGGACTATTGCCATGCCTCTAAAGATCTCCTTGGAAGATGCTTACTTATCCCCGCTGCTGAAGTCCAGGATTTGAGTGATGCTGATGTTTTAATCGCATGCTTATTCACCAGTGACTTTAACTGTACAGAGACAAAGATTCTTAATTACTCCGAGCTGAGCATTAGGAGTCTCGGAAATCAATTACAGAATCTCCAAAACATAGAGAAGGACGCAAACGATTTGCCTGTGGTCAACATGCCCCAGATTAACAGTGGGATATTCAATGTTCCATGGGATAAGACCGAGACCGTTTTGGATGAAAACAGACTGCTTCTGTTCAACGTATATACTCTCTAACTTGTGATATAATAATTTCGGCGAGTCTTTGTCAACATCAAACACTGCTTACAATCTCGCTAGCATTTCTCAATACCTCCACCATTTTCAAGCACTCTTTTCTCTTTTGCACAGTAAGGTCATTCTCCTTCACCAAGTCTGCCAAGTCTGGGGCACTGTACAACTTCAGCAACAACTCCTTTTGAATCTCATCCTTGGATCTTGTAATTAACTTCAACATGATGGCCTTTGGTACAAGGTCGGCGACTGTTCTCTGAACAATACTGTAGTACGAAGAGATCAAGAGCTTGATGACCTCTGTCTCCATTTGTTCACGCTCTGTCATTGTACCGGTGGCACGCAAGACTGGGGGTGGTGCCTCCATCTGTTGCAATCTCTTCTTATTCTTAGATGAGAAGAATCCTCCAAAAAAACCGTTTGTGTCCTCTTTAGTGGCAGATGGTGCTGGTGTAGGTTGCTGCGATGGCGGTAATGGCTTACCAGACTTTGGATCAACAGCTACTTGCGGCTTGGGATGAAATTTCTCCTCCACAATCACCATCGCTTGGGAGCCCTTCAACAAGTCTGGATGTGCCGTGTTGACATAAGTTTCCTCCGAGCTAATGATGTCCTGAACAAATTTGTTAGTCGGAACTAATTCCTCACGGAGGAACTGAAGGAAGCATTGCGACAATCTTTCTTTCAAAGCCGGGTAACGAGAGTATTGTGGATGGCTGATGATCTGAGATAATATTCTGGCCAATTCATCGAAAATCAAGTTGACACAGCGCAAGGTTGGGTCTTCCATGCGACGAATTTGTTGCTTTACAAGAACCTCGAATGCCTGAGTGCCGACAAATAAGGATGGAGCAGAGCCCGAAGTGTTGTGCATAATAGTACGGATATCGCCGTCCTTAATTTGGTCAAATGGGTCAATAGAGTGAATACCGTTCTTGAAAATTTCATGAAACACGAAGGAAATACGAGCTCCTCCACTCAACTCGTGAGAGGACAATTCCTTAGCCTCGCCATTCAATATTTCATTGTAATCTCTTGAGAAGTTGGTGATCATACTCAACGCAATTGACGTAGGGCTCTCCTCTAGCTCTGGGCCCAAAACGGACAACTCCTGCGAGTATTTCTTCAACGAGTGCTCGATTCTCATCTTGATGTCGGGCAAAGTGCTTTTGATGTGATGCAACAAGATCCCGTTCAACTTCTTGGCCAAGTAAGGAGTTCCGCAAAACTGTGACTTGGCCTTATACGATGGATGGTTTTCAAAAAAGTCTGCCTCGTCACGCAAGGCGTCACGGATTGTCTTTTTCGACTCGATATCACGCTGGCCCCTATTAATCACAGGGATGTAGCCGAATCTCAATGGGATCACTCTACCCGCCAAGATATCTACGACGTCTGTGCCCTGATCCATCAAGTCTACTTTCGTCAACACACCAATCGTCCTAGAACCTTCAGGGTCAACCTCACGAGCCAACTTCAAGCCGTCGGAATTGGCCAAATCCGTGTTGGATGCGTTCACGGATAAAATGATCGCATTTGGTTTGGTGATGTACTTCATGAGCATGTCTCTGATTTGACGCTCAATGTCTTTTGGCTGGTCCCCCACAGGGACTTTTGTCAAACCAGGCAAGTCGACTAAAGTCAACGTCAACACGTGCGGCGAGTAGATACGCAAGTTAATTGGAACCGACGAAATCCCCAAGTTCTTCCCAGTCTTTGCGTCCGTTTCACGAACAATTTCTTCACGAATCTCCTCAAAGTTATAAAACCGCTTGTTGGGCAAGTGTAAGAACTCTCCCCATTCTTCCAAGTTGTTCTCAGAGGCTTCGCCCTTATCGTTGAGCAAGTTCACTTGATCTTGATCCAGCTTCTTGCCGCCGGGTCTTTTGTTAATCAACTGCAACACCAAAGGTCTTCTCGTGACGATACCTGTTCCTCGAGGCAAAAAATCTCTTCCGACGATGTTTTCAAGCACGGAAGATTTACCACTGGACTGTGACCCGACGACTGTGATCTGAGGCAAGTCAACAGGAGACGACGAGCCAGCGCCCAAGGGCGCCAAAGCATCCTGTAACTTGTTGATAGTTGAGATTAAAGTTTCATCCATTTTAAGTGATGAATATTAGGAGATTCACTAGAGCTAGTGCTGGGAGTTTTGTGTGGATTAGAGGGAAACGAGCCAATTTTAGTTTTGCCAGCACAAGAAACCGAGCGTACTAAACAGTGGTCGTGCGTAAACCGCTAAACTCGCCTCGATAAGCGGTCTAGTTCTTTCTGGAATATCGCCTGCTTTCGGTGACCACTGCGCGCGCATCAACAGTGAGTATGCCCAGAGGCGCAGCTGAAGCTTCCACAGGCTGCGAATGATTTAGAACCAGCATGTTTCTTTTGCTTCGTTTCTTTCTTTTTTTCTCCTTTTCCAGAAACATCGAAGGAACACATTTGACGGGGAACTCGAAGTGGGAGAGTATTCTTGGCAAAGTGGGACCGTACTCCTGGTTTTTCTTCTCACATGTGGCCGCAGAGGCCATTCTGGTTTGGACATTTCGCTCCAAAGTAGCATTGCCCAAATGGATGAGGGCCAGAAAAAAAAAGATCCCAAAGCTTTCCCGGCTTGATCTCGATAAATAGGAATCGTGTGAACACAGCAAGAATGTGTTCTTTGGTCAGCAGTAAAGTAGTGAGTTTTGGTAACCCTTCATCTGTATTGTTGGCAAATGCGGGTGTATTGTCCATGTAAACCGTTCAAGAAGCGGTTTTCATCAAGATTGGCCTTAGCCAGCTTAAAGGTATAAGTGTCTTTCGAGTGTTGAACTGAAGCTTTCCATCGACAATTGCACGTTCACACTAGTGGTTGTATCTGTCGATGAAACTGCGGCTTGCACTGTAGCTAAACCCTTTGAACAGAATCTCTGAGCTGCCTATTTGTGAGCTGCCCAAGCCGCAGTCACTAATTTTCATTCCAGTAAACTCGTCAGAGAAGTTCTCTGCCAAGGCTGGGTCGGTGATCACGGGAACAACCGGAGGCACAGCCTGCTGGTTCTCCACGTCGTTCCAGTTGACTTTTCTGAAAAAACGGTGCGCTTTGAAAGTGGCCCATTTCTCGTCCACTGCCATTCTCTTGCTCGGGTTCTTTTGCAAAAGTTTCCCGAGAAGATCTTTGGCATCCAAAGAAAGGTAGAATGGGAATAATGGTTTCGACTTCACGATTTTGTCCAGAATCACCTGGTGAGACTTGCCCGTGAAGGGGGGTTTACCCGTCATCATGTCGAAAATCACACAGCCCAACAGCCACCAGTCCACGGGATAAGCGTAGGTGTTCCCTTTTATAATTTCCGGAGCCATGTACTCAGGAGTGCCAATGATAGAGCGACAATTGGAGTCACCGTCGTTGCCAATATTCTTGGAGAGGCCAAAATCCGTAAGGACCAAGTGTCCGGCTGAATTCAAAAGGCAGTTTTCGGGCTTCAAGTCTCGGTAGACTATTCCCAACAGATGAAGGTGTTTGATCCCTAAGGCCATTTGTGCTGCGTAGAATGCCACGTGTTCCTCGAGAAAGACATTGCCCAAAGAATTGTTTGAAGTCAAGTGATGAAAAAGCTCTCCTCCTGGGATATATTCAAGCAAGAGATAAAACTTATCCTCATCCTGTAATGCGTAAAATAGCTTGACAATATTCACGTGGTGAGTAATCTTGCTGAGGATGTGTCGTTCGGCAATGGTCCGCTGAACGTTGTTTGCAGCTGATTTCAATTCTGGCAGGGCATCGTCGTGCAAGTCCAGGAAGCTTAGGGAGAGATCTACAGGTGATTTTCGCTCGAAGATATCGATCTGTGGCTTTCGGATTTGTTTCTGTGCATAGAGCTTCCCGTCATCTTTATCCTGGACCAAGTGCACTTTCCCGTAAGCACCCTGACCCAAGACTTTGAGTGGCTCAAAATCAGCCAAAGATTTCTTATTAAAAGACCTGGAGCCGATTCTGGGCAAACTGCCGAAATCCAGCGGGATTGCAATTCCGCAGCCATTGGACATAGACGGTTTGATCGATACTCTTCCGTAGACAGACGACCTTCGCCTACTAGGGATTTGTGAAATGTTTACACCATGTCCATCTGCGTGAGCCGGAGGGCCAGTGAGCACTATACTAGGAGAATCGCTGTCGATTGCCACAGCAGAGAGTCCGGACGAAAGCTCGTCCTCGTCAAACAGAAAGAGCGACATTTTAGAGCCATGCGACGCGAGACGAGACTCAATGAGGATGGTCGATCTTTTGGGTTTGAAAATTTTTGGGTCTCAGAATATTCTTCCGGGCCCTTTTGTTGACGCTGTATTTTCTGTGTCTCCGGACTGACAAGCAAGAAAGTCACGAGAGGATCAACGGCTGATCGCTATTATAGTGGTATTTATATGAGAAGTATATATACGAAAGAGGCCGCGATCCGCGATGAGGGACGTCTGGCCCCAGGACTGTCTTCGGGCCCGCCGCGTGGAACCACTAGATAAGGCATCGGTGAGGTTAGTGAATGGGAAAAAAAAAACATAATCAGGATGAAAGAATGAAAGAATAACGGCGCCAATTTTTAAACCAGTATTGACTGGGCCCTTTTATGGATCTTGTATTAAATTTCGCCCCTATGCCTTGACTTTGCCTGACTTCAAGAACTGAAGCCTGGCCTTGATTGAAAGCTTTCTCACTGCAATTTTCTGCGCACGCTTACTAAACTAGCGTAGTCGAGCAGGCGATAACCCACGACTAAAAATACAACGTTTTCGAGAAGAGCAATACAGAGCTGCGCTCAGGATTAAGGGGCTTCGAAAAAGCAAGTGCCGAAGTTTTCATTGGGATTCTCCTGGGACCAGTCTCGATGCCTTGAAACACACGTATCCCCTGGATTGGTTGCACCTCGCCGTGGTCTTTTTTCGCCAGTGAGGAACTCTCGCTTGTACCATGCTGCCGCACCACCCCACATGTCTCACCTCAACTAGCGACCCAAGGGTCACAGGCCTCAACGAGACAGCCAGGCGCCCGGCGCTGCAATGTAGAACGTACTCGACGAGGAGCTCGTTTGAAGAGCTTGATTGGAGCAGAGCCGAACGTTTCACCGTACTTTCTTCTCCAGTTTCGGCCCCTGAAACATCCTATTTCTTGGGTTCTGGCTGTACCGGTTCTTTTTTTCGCCCTAAGTGCGCTGGGAAGAAGCAACATCTGACTCAGGACCGGGCCAAGAAAATTTTCGTCGGTGCACAAAGAAAAAGTCATTGAATTCGCCGAATCTGCTCTTCTTCACTCCTTTTGTTGCCTCTTTTGCAACGTTTCAAAACATTTTCCCCCGTTAACTGATTATTTTTCCCCTCTCGCTACTCTCGTTTCCTAGACCGACGAGTGCCAAATTGACGAACCGTGTTTTCGCGGAATTTCACTTGCTGCTCTGTGCGCTGCCTGACTCATGGCTCCAGAAAAACCTCCCCGGCCTTGATATACTATTTTTTTATTTTTTCTTCCCCTCTGTGATATCCACATACAAGTGCACCTTTTTTTTTCCTTTGCTATCTCATTTCTAGCGAGTCCGAAACCGAGTAATAACTCCATTCAAACAGAACCAAAAAAAAAAAGCAGCCGAGTCTTTGTCCTGCTTGTCGTCTAGCACCACTCATCAACCAAAAATAAATTCAAGGCCAGGTCTGTTATTTTCCCTTAGGAAATCTGATTTGCCCTTGTATTCACCTGTTCAGCTCTTGAGCCTTTAGCGGTTTATGCCTAAGAAACCCTCACGATCGGACTTTATTCCCAACAAAATCCTTGAACCCGGATAACACAATCTAATCCTTTTTTCCTTTGGTGATTGTTATTCGCTTACTGCCAGTTGCAAACTTTGCCGCATCAAAAGAGTCCCTTTGAGTGTTTCACTATCGGTTGTCGACATTCCCCCTTCCGCCTTTAGTGAAAGAAGTTGCTTTTCCAGTCTGAGTCTCTGGACCCCGTCAAAGCTTCCCAGTTCCGCCGATATTTTAATCTGAAAAAACCCTTTGATATCTTGGACACGTTTCTTGCTACTTCTCTTCTCGTTTCCAAGTTTCACTGAGAGTAATTAACCCAATCTTTTCCCATAAGAGCAAGTTCCAATCCACCTCTCAACCAAACGATAGACAGCGCTCCTTCATAGGCTACAAACTACCGAATACCCTGAATCTCATCAAAGCTTTTTGATCGTGCCTTTGAATTTTGATCATCAGATGGTCACTCCCGCTTACACTGAAGACACCTATGTCGATCATGTTTTGTCCACGAACTTGGACTCAACTTTTGCCTTTGAAGGACCGGAAAAGCTACTTGAGGTCTGGTTTTGGCCCTCACCTGAAAGAATTCCTCATGGAGTCTCCAAGGAAGGGTTGAGAGCCATTCCTTTGGAGAAATGGAGGGATATCTTGGATTTGGTCAACTGTAAGATTTTGTCCATGAAATCTTCCCCGGCGTTGGATGCCTACTTGTTGCTGGAGTCATCATTGTTCGTGTTTCCACACAAAATTATTTTGAAGACGTGCGGTACAACAACTACCTTGGCGTGTATCAATGAAATTTTCACTACGGCACGTTCAGAAATTGGAGTAGACGGCCATTTGCTTGAAGGCTTGACTTCTCAATCGGTCTACAAAGTGTTTTACTCTCGGAGATGTTTCATGTTTCCCGATAGACAAATACATGTTCACACTGATTGGAAGAACGAAGTCCAGTTGCTTAACCGCCATTTCAAATTTGGAAAACTGTACGTCGTGGGTGATTTCACGTCCGACGACCACTGGTATTTGTATCTGGGTGGTAGTGGCAGCGCCTTGGATGGTAGAGGCCATGGCCATGACCAGACCTTCGAGATTTTGATGACTTGCTTGGATCCAGTCAAGACAAAGCAATTTGCCACTACACGTAAGCCTGGAGACACTTCAACTGCCGAAAGCGATGAAGAAGATCTTGACTTGAGTCATAAACTTGGGCTTTCCACGATGGCCAACTCCGCGTTAGACGCTATTTTTGAGCCTGATTCGGCCCCAGCCCATGCTTTGGGAGTAACAGACATGAACTCGATTCCCTCTCCACAGTTGAGTGATTCTATGGAGTTATCTGATGACGACAGCCCTTCTCATAATGCGGCTGCTGGTATCAGGTTTATTCATGATGCTTTTTCGTTTACGCCTTGTGGATTCTCGTCCAATTCAGTGAGCCGCGGGCCCGAGGGCTTCTACTACACGCTCCACGTCACTCCCGAAGCTGGATGGTCCTATGCGTCATTTGAAACCAACTATCCGTTTTCTCTGTGTTCGCATGTTGACATTGTCAACGTGTTGAAGAAAGTTTTAGGTATTTTCATGCCCGGGAAATTCTCTATGACGTTATTCAGCGATCAATTGTGCAAATGTAACGGGAAGTCTAACAATCCTTTTGCAAAATTAGCCAGCTGTGATAAGGCGTTGCGCAAATTGGGCTACGTCAAGCAAGAAAAAATTGTCTACGACTTAAAAGGAGAATACGATTTGTTATACTTGAACTTCGAAAGGCAAAGTTAGTTGCTTTTTTCGAAGGGTACACTCGGTCAACCAGTTCTACATTTTGGGGGATATCATAGTCCAAAAGCAGGCTTGAATATGTCAATCAGCGATCATGGCATTCTCTAGAGGTGGTGTCTGCCATGTGATTTTCTGATAGCCTGCGGACTTTGATACATCATTTAGACTGAAGACCTAAGCCAAGGTTATCATCAAATATGCTCGGTTTCTTTTGCTTCTAAAACAAAAAATAGGATGTTTTTTTTCAAGTATGATGCGTGTAGAATTGGTAGAGAGAAGAAGCCGTGAAGACCTTCCTTAGAAGAGATTAGTATAGATTCATGCATGGTGTGGTTATGAGTCCATCAGCCACGAGAAAATAGACGAATCAGGTGCTGCGAGAAATTTATTGGAAAAAATCTGAAAGATGATACACATAAAAAGATGGAAAATGTGAGGAATTCACAGCAAATAATTTGAAATGGATAGATGAAAATTAACAAGATAAGTTAATAAAGGAGTATAAATATATACAAGCTGGATCTTGCTAAACTTAGAACTTCTTACCGAACATGATGACCTGCAACTGGTCGTACATGGAGATGACACCTGCACCGGCAACACCTCTCAAGATGTTAGCACCGCAACCCTTGAACAAGGATGGGATACCCTCAGCGGCAACAACCTTCTTGAAACAGTCGAAAGCACCGTCGTACTTGACAGCTTGACCGGAGGTCATCATCATTCTTCTTCTAACAGTGTCCAATGGGTAAGAGGCAGTAGAAGCACCAGTGGTAACGGTCCAACCCAACAAGAAAGAGGCCAAGAAAGAACCTTCCAATGGACCAACCAAGACAACAGGCTTCAAGGAGTCGTACAAACCGAAGTACAAACCTCTGTAGACAACAATACCAACAACAGATGGACCGAAACCTCTGTACAAACCAGCAATACCGTCGGAGGCCAAGGTCTTCTTGTAGACGTCCAACAAACCGTTGAATTGTCTGCCCTCACCACCCTTGGTGGACTTGGCGTCGTTAGCCAATCTGGTTCTGGCGTAGTCCAAAGAGTAGACAAAAGCCAAAGAGGTGGCACCAGCCATACCACCGGAAGCCAAGTTACCGGCGAACCACTTAGCGTAGGACTCCTCCTTCTTGAAACCGAACATCTTCTTGAACTTGTCCTTGAAAGCGAAGTTCAAAGCTTGGGTTGGGAAGTATCTAACAACGTTAGCGGTGTTACCTCTCCAGAAAGAGGTGACACCTTCCTCAGCGGCGGTTCTTCTGAAACACTCAGCGATACCGTCGTACTTCTTAGCCAAACGACCTTGCTTCATCATCTCGTCTTGGTTTTGAATCAACAACTTGACTCTCTCAATAGGAGCAGCAGCGGTCTTAGAGACGGCAGCGGAAACACCGCCCATCAAAAAGTCGATAACAAAGGAATTGTCAGCCATTGTGTTAGTGAATAGTTTACGGAGAGAAAAATCTACGAGAGAAAAAAATTCAAAAAAAAGGTCGCGGGACAGTACGGGATTCGTTTCGTTTATATACGTGAGTTTTTTTTTTTTTTTGGTCCTTTCGCGACATTTTTCCTCGACCCTGCCATGGAAAATTTTTCTAATTTTTCTTTTCGCGCTTTTTTTCTCTTTGTATGGCAATGGGCGGCCCGGCGCACGTGACCCGGTGAAAGCCGGGCTCAATCTCCCATTTTCATTGGCCAAGACGAAGCGGAGACGCTGGCGCTCATGCACTCTGGTTGACCATTCACGGTCAAGAGTGTTCCCGCGGGTTGGGCCTGCTGCTGTCTGCCTAAGGTGCGCCTGGCGCGGTGTTGCAAAATGTTCACCATCAGAATTCCAGGATCTGGCAAACTGTGACGCGGAGCCGGTTGCCAGCCGCAAAGTTAGATTTGCAACAGGGACACAGGACGGATTGGGGGTTCCCTGATGGACTGTTTTTTTCGTTCCATTTCGCATGTTATCTTTTCCATGGACTTGCCTTCTCACGAGAATTGAGATTCAGGTCCTCAAATCAGCAGTAGTTTCTTTTTCCTCGGTGGGTTTCTTTTTACGCCTTGGCATGGTCTAGAGGGCCTGCTGCGACACTCCGGCAGTGACTGGGCGAGATTCGCAATTGGCCCGGAGCCTTCTCCTCTGAGCCTGGGCCACATGGACAGACAATTACGCTTGAGGATGGCACCCAATGAGTGTTGTTCGAGAAGCTAGGTGAACTGCTTGTGAATTTTCGCTTTTAGTTGCTTCATTTTTATTTTTGTTTCATCACTTTCTTTCAAGCACTTCGTCTTTCACACACATCGTGATTGCCTAAAGACTCAGACTCGTGCTTACGTTTGCTGCTCAGCACTTTCCGCGTTGCACTGTCTCGGCCATTAACTCGCCACTAACCGATATATAATGAAAATGGCCGCAATAGGCTTGACCCGAGTCGAGGGTACCGTTTTGTGATCTCAACAATCCCATTCCTCTATTCTTCTACGTTCCTCAAAACGGCCAGTAGATGATCTATAGACGCACTTCCGATTTCGTTTTTCACTAGCTTCCCTTTGTAATCTTTCTTTTCTGTCATCTTCTCTCCATCTCTCTGTCTGTCTCCTCTACCTGATGAACTACTCTCCTGCAACTATTTTCGATACTCGGCTCTGGCCTCACTCAATGAGTCCACCGTAGTCAATTGGCTTAATTCTAGCGAGGTCCGAATTCTTGACGATCTTCTATTGCAGGCTTCTGCTTCTGGGCCCATATCTTCCAAAAGTATATCATCTGGATTGCTCAACTTGTCTAAAGGCGTTGTGCTCCATCGGTGAAGATTATATGTATCAATGATGGATGTGTTATCGTTGTAGTACGACTCAGCAGCTGCCAGGCGGCGGAAAGAATCTTTCGCCAGGACCATATCTTTTCTCGGATTTATTTTGGGCGTACCAGTAAATTCGTCAAGTGTCAGATCATTTTCGCTTTGATGTGCACCATCAACATTATCCCTCTTGGGATCAGTCGGATCGTAATTATCTGGATACCTGTCATAATCACCCTTTTGCACGCATTCGCGTACAATGTCGGCATCTTTGGGAAAGTAAAACTTCTGAATGATATCATAGATCGCGCGGGGGATAAGACACACAATGATCCCAACGACTAAGCATGCCCAAAACATTGCCAGTCCAAACATGATTTTGGCTACTTGATAGAATTCTTGTGACCATGTTCCCGCGGTCCAAATTCCCGTCCAAGCAAAGATCACCAAAGTAGAAAACAAGTGAGCGAGAAAGGAAAGATAGTCCCACCGGTACTGGTGCATCCAAACATACAGATTTGCACTCATACACGAAATGCATGTTATCAAAACACCCACGTAAAATCTGTGATCGGCACCCAAGCCGCTCGCAAGCTGAAACGTTTTGCAATACGCCCAGTAGGGGAAGAAGAATGCAACAAATGACTGATAAAGACCATCAAATGCATATATCCAAAATGCAGTTTCAGTGAACTCGGTCCTCATTATCCCAGCACGATAAAGCTCTGGAACAAGCATCGAGACCTTTGCGCTCACGTCTTGATCAAAAACAGCAAGGAAGATGACTGGCAACGAAGTGAACGCTAAATTGTAGAACATGATGTACGTGAACTCAAACAAGTAAGACCCATCAAAATTATTAAATATGCTGTACCAAAACAAGGCAAGCGTGTAGTTAATATTTTTGTAGAAAAAACTGGGGATCATTTCGGCGAACCTTTTGTAAGCCCACCTTCCATGGGTCAAGAGAAGTCTAGTCAAGAATCTGAATTGCCCTAGAGCGTAGTCAGAAGACATAGCTGCCTGTCTTCCTTCTTCACCAGTGATCCCGACTCCGACGTCTGCAGCCTGAATCATAGCGACATCATTGGACCCGTCTCCAATTGCCAAAGTCATCACATCTAAGGTGTCCTTTACCATTTTCACAACGGCAGCTTTTTGAGCAGGAGATACACGACAACACAAGACTGCACGGCATTGTTTGCAAAGAAGAAGAAACTTTCTTTGAATCTCTGCGTTGCCTAGCGCCAACTTTAGCGCGTCACCATCGATGACAACTCCAAATCTCTCATTGGGTGCCGAATGATCCTCTTTCGCCTGTTCCAACTCTTCTTGAGACCCCGTCATGGCAAAATGCTCTCGAAGGTAACTGTCGATCAATTTGTCAATGACTGTTTCCTCATCATCGTCGTAAAGTATATCATGCTTCTTTTCATCATCCCTCAGTAAATCTGTTTTCAATACCAAAAGGTCCATATCATTCCCGAGCAAGTTACAAGAAAACCCAATGTTGATCGCGGTTTCAACTTTGTCACCAGTTAATACCCATAACTTAATTCCAGCGTTTCCAAGAGTAGCAATGGACTCCGGAACACCATCTTGCAATCTGTCTTCAATGGCGGTTCCACCTAACAAGACTAAATCCCTCTCTATGGAGTCGGCAACAGCCTCTACACGCGCATCACGATCCACCAACGACGAGGATGCTTCCAAGTATTTGCTATGCCAAGCTTGATACTGAGACCATGTGAGTTCTCTCTTCGCAATGCACAAAGTTCTCAAACCTTCAGTAGCATATTCTTCTAGGTGACGTGAAGTCTCATCGAGAAAGCTTTTCTTGTTATTGCTCTCAGAAAGTCGCGAGTAAATGATGGAATCAGCACCTTTGCAATAGAGAATGATCTTGGGCTCCTCACTAGCATCGCTACTTGGGAATTTAACAATAGCGCTCATTCTTTTTCTCGTAGAGTTGAACTCAAGAGTATTGAGAACTTGATATTCTCGTTTTTGGCCCTGAACTCTGACAATATACCCTCTCTTGGTCTTGTCAGAAAAAACGAATCCAAGCGAGCGAGCAGTCCCTACCAATGCTGCCTCATCTGGAGATTGGGCCTTCAAAATCAGTTTTTTCGAGTCCTTCGGATCCTCTTCGACAAGAACAGAATGACATAAAGCCAAAGCAAGGAAGAATTCTTCATTGCACGCTTTTTGTGCTTCTCCAGCAGCTCCCTTGAGGTCTTGAATTAGTTGTTTGGAGACAAGTGACACGTCACTATCGTAGATGTTTTCCGAGATTGACCTCAAATCCTTGAGCATTTCCTCTTGATCTCTGGCGATTGCCTCCTTCTCGATCCTTGCTTCTTCCTCGACATTGTAGCCTAGACGCCTTCTGAGCCCAGCTAGAGCTTCGGTGTATGCACGGCCATATGACACGCCATTGATAGTGCACTTTCTGAACTCCATGAGATTTTGTGTTAATGTTCCCGTTTTGTCGCTGAAGATATACTCGACTTGGCCCAAATCGTCCGAAATACTCCATGATCTTGGGTTACTTGGAAAATCCAACTTCTCGTAATATAGGCCCAAATCAGAATATATGAAATAAGCCTGTAAAGACTTGATGATCTCAATGGTGATATATAGAGAAATCGGGACCAATGACTGATACAAGATGACGGCGACAAAGAAATTCACCAATCCGTTCTTGAAAGGTGACCCAGCGATAGTTCCAAACTCAAAGTAGTCGCGGGACGTTTGCTTATCACGGTAATAAAGTCCACTGGCTAGACCTGAAACAAAGCACATGAGAAACAAGATGACGAAGTTAATGATGACGTAATAGTTCAACTCTCGTGATATACGAGACTTTTTCGACGGGGTGAGTCCTGAGTTCAACATGATTTTTGTCTCCTCACCCGTGAAAATGACAACTCCGATAATCCATCTGGTATTTCGAAGATTACAACCACGTAGAAGCAAATTGTTAATTGTCGCTGACTCTTTCTTCACCTCACCGTTCGTCTCGTATACGACAGCACCCTCGTAAGAGTAAAGATTTGGTTGTGGTCCCTCACTTTCAATCTCGAAATTCAAACCCATGAACTCATCGGCGCGTTTGATTTTCTTCGGTTCAGTTGAAAATGAAAGGGCTTGTTTAATTTTGAGATTGGTTTCCCCATCAAGGTTCTTTGTCTCGACAAAGCAGCAGTTATCTTCATCACTGGATGAAAGAATCATGATATCTGCTGGAATTTCTTCATTATTGTGAACACGCAAGACATCACCGACTTTCACTTCTTTCCAAGTTTTCTTCTGAAAGCCTAAAGTCTTTTCCTTCTCTTGAAAAGACGAGCGCATGGTTTGCATGGACTTCCTACCGTTGGCTCTCATCGCGCTGGGGGCCAATGAGTTTCTCTTAAATTCCACAATACTATCGAAACTCTTTCTGGCACCTTCCGGATCAGCCTGCGCAGCTTCGCGTGCTTTGCTGGCCCGGCCTTGACTTGTAGCGTTACGTTTCACTGCGCGTAGAGAAGAGAGGAGAAGCTTGGTGCTCCACTTCTTGAAACGTCTCCACAAAGAAATACTCTCATCGTCAACATTTCTATTGATGTAGACATATCCCAGGTCACTGTCTCGGAGCTGGGAGAGAATGTGAGTGGGTTGGTTGTTGACTTCCATATCCGACGCCGTTCTTTGCGAATCCTCCACGGAGTCTTTGAGCGCAGTGATGCAAACAATGACGATAAGGGGTACAGCGGCTAGCACCGGAGAGGGAACGCCGAATATGGGGAAAACACCCAAAATGATGAGGAATAAAAAATAGAGGTTGGCAATATCTCGTGAGAACTGGTTCCAAATTGTCTTAGGGAAGAATGTGAGGGCGGTGTATTTCGCCGTCTTTATCTTGTTCCTATGGTAAGTTGTGAGCGGAAAGCCAGATTCTGGATCCATCATGTGCTCTGGGAGACTCCTGTTACACACAATGATTCTCTTTTCGTGCCTCCTATCTTTAGGATCTTTCGGTTGCTTCAGCTTACTGCTATCGACATTTTCGTCGCGCGACGCGTTCGCCCCAATAGTGTCAGAGTCATCAGACATGCTAGCATTGTCTTGAGAAGCATATAAGTCATTCCGGCTCGCGCCATGGGCCCCTTTCGTAGAAGGGTCTCTCTTGAAAAGTTTCCTTAGGGTTTTCGATCGATTTAGATTTTCTTTTTGTGGCCTGCCGGTCTTCGTACGCGTGGTCCCCCATCTAACCCTACGCATGGGTGTGGGTTCCTTTTCTGGAGGGAACATTTCTGTTAGGGGCGTTCCTGGTATAGACGTGGCGTGCTCATCGGTGAACGGAGACTTTAACTCCAGCTGGCTGGAACTCGGGAGCTGGAACTGTAGAGTATGTGTTGGCTTCGCAGCCCGATCTAGCTTGGGCGTATGTAATATGCTATTTGGCGGGCTATCTGTCGAGTCCTCTGAGAATGTGCCCAGCCCATTGTCCATAAAGGGACTTTTCGGGTACGTGAAAGAATTCATGGCGACCCTGAGAATCGAGATTTTTGAAACACTTTCAACCCGAGTATGATTTTTCTTTTGCTTTTGGTTTTTCGATGAAATGAGTGGAAGGCGATAACGGGTAAATATTAATGGTGATCGTTTGCGTTTGGAAGTGTGTTAAATGAGTGACAAAAGTTTTGAAAATACGAATCTGGCTGAGTTATGAGGGTAAAGGTTCAATGAGTGAACTACTCAGAAAAAAAAAAATGAAAAGGTAGACCCGGATCGGAACGCGGGACATTAGTAACCAAACGCGAAAACGAGAAACCGATGTCAGCGGTTACGAGGTCTGTGCTTGCAAAAAGATAAGCGTCCCCCAAGTATTTTTTTTTTGTCTGCGAAGAAGGAGGTAAGGGAACGGGGAAAAGGCCGGAACTTGTGGAAAAGAAAAAAATCCAAGCTGCTGAACGGTGTGACGTGGGAAGACGGAAACGAGAAGAAAAAGTGAATGAAGACAATAGCGAATCAGGAAAGGGGTGCAACAAACGACACGTGTACTTCCGGCTGAACCCAACAATTCAAAGGACCCGAAAGTTCCTTAATTACAAAGACGGGCATCAGTGAGATACGATAAACACGTTCTGCTTTTCTCTCCATGCTCCAAGCTCCTAGACGTACTCTTCATTTCCTAGACTACTGGCCCACATGTGTTAACGGGGAAGACTCATATTTCCCCTGAATACGGCATCGGCTGTGCGCGGGTCTCAACCATTGCAACTTTTAGCCCGCAATGATAACCTCGTGTGCAGAAAAGCGTTCTTTTCCTGATCGGCGCAATTGGCCCTCGCTCGAAACTTGGCCGAGTGTCAGATTCCAGTCCAGGTGAGAAGAGGAAGCAAGATGGCCGGTGCCTCATAACAATCAAAAATGCAAAGAAAGAGAGAAATAAAGAAGTAAGCGATCTCTAAAGCCAGCGTGTTTTGAGATCAAAGAAATCAATCAAAGAAAAGAAAAAAATGGCATTTGGCTCTCCGGTCGTAGACTCTAATTCGGTATCGATTCGGGTTTAGTTTCCCGGCAACTGGCGCCGTTTTTTTTTCTCGCACTGTTTGGAGTGCGTCTCAAGAAGGTCTGCGTCTAAGCCGATCTACATTCGCGGCAAGTTGGTGTGGATACGAACTCAAAATACTTACTTCTCTAAAGATCATAAGTGCCACTGGTGCAAAGTAGAACGAGATTTGTTCCCGGATTATGCATGGTGCTGTGGCCCAAACTGTCGTCGCCGCACTAGTCCCGGCCTTTTGAGAGTTGAGTTCCCCGAAGGATCGCCAAAAAGCCTCTTGTAGGACCAAAAGTGATCACGCCATAAGGATGGTCTCTGTATTCTCTTGTGCAAAATCTTCAAAACAGGTTCAGCATGCAACTCGTCTGTTTTTTCTATTTTCTTCAACTTTTGTACCTTGACCTTGGAAGCCATAAAATGCTCAAGACAACATCACAATTATATCACCAGAAAAAAAAGAAATCAAACCTAATGAACGTGCACTTGCCGTACTACCCTCACTGTCATCAGGTTCATCACGTGTGATCTCCTGAAGGATGTGTGTCATTTGGTCAGTCATCGAGGGAATGAAATTCGGAAAACTATGAAACTTGTAGCTCGAAAACTCCCATGATATATATTGTCCAATTCACGCAGGGAAGGTGGCTCCTTCTCCCGTGAAAGTGTTTGCACGGGTTCAAAAGAGACTGGTCCAAAGATGTTTCCTGAAATAGGAAAGAGTAAAAATTTGATTGGGAGAGGAAAAAAATCCACGGGATTGCTCTCAAAATATTTCAAAGACATAATTATATCGATATATGAATCGAAGAGCGATTTCGTGACTCTCAGCACCCCGCCTCGCGTGCTGAACAACAGCATCCAAATTCAGCCAATCTTTGATAAGGAAAGACCCAGCTTTCACAAACTAAAAATAAAAACAATCGCTGGCCTGGATACGAACGATGAATTCTGCAAGAGCAAAAAAGTTGAGAATAGAATAAGACAGGAAGAAAAAATGGAAATTCGTACACGAAAGTAGGATCGAATTCCTTCATAAACTCTCATTTTCTGCATTGTTAGAACCTCAACAACATTCACGCTTTCTTGGCATATTTCTCCGTCCACTCCTTCGCCACTGAAATAGCTTTGGGCTCATCCGCTTTCCACTCCTGTGCAACATCGTTTGCCAAAGGATCGTCGGGGTTTGGGGCACCTAGTAATGCCTGGATACTCAATAGAATGGTTCTGATCTGCAACGCTGGGGACCAGTTATTCTTCAATACGTCGAGGCAAATTCTGCCCAACTTGTCGATATTTGGATGGTAAATCTTCGTTAAAAACCGCACCTTGGGAGCACACATCGGGTAGTCGTCTGGTAGGTACAATTCTAACTGGAACTTTCCCTCTGCGTATGGGGATGACGAGGGACCGTCTATGGTGACTTCGAAATAGCGCAAGTTTTCCTCCAGGGGCACAGCAGTGATCCCTGGAACGGGGTCCAGCACCAACCTTTCTGTTTCCTTGATGATTCTTTTGGGTAATGCAGCCATTTGTAGGTTAGAAAGAGCTGGGGGAAATGATGAGGTCAGAATACTGGGGTTGTCATACCGAAGCGGGGTCGTGCAAAGCCCATATCAAGACCCGAGACTGACAGGTTCAGTTTCTGGGAAACGTCTTACAATCCTTCCGTCTAGAACGAAGAAACGGGACAGAGTTCGCTATTCCATGGACACAATGAAGCAGCAGAATAGCATAAGAGAGCCGAAATAACAAAACACTCTGCACGTTTCATGACTTATATCAGAACTTTTTGCAACAGTGATGCCTTACTGAAGGTGTGTGCGACTGAGTGCAAACGAACAGTCGCTTTAGCTTCGCTAATTCATATCGCGTGCCCCAAATCATGCAAACTGCAGCGTTGTGTTCAGGTAATTGCATGGCACAGGTTTGCTAAGCCGTAAAAGCCTTTGTTAGGAGCGATTCTAGAGCCGAACGATCTACAGATTCAGCTACCCTGCATATAACCCAGCTGAATAATCAGATTGCCGGATCGGGAAAGTATATCTTGTCCAATTCTTAGCTTGTATTCAGACAATATCACCGAGCTCATTCAGGACAACAGTGACTCGTGATGATGGTCATTCGTTAAACGGCTATCCAAGCATCATTATGTAACCTGGCTGACAGTATTCAGGCTGAATTACAAAAAAAATAAAAGATAATAAAACTCTTGGTGTCTTATGCGGGTCCGTGAAATGAATCCGATGAGCCTCTCTCCGGGAACAACACAAGTAAACCTACCATGCTGTGCGCCCTATTCGTACATTTTCTTCTCTTGTTAGGATCTAGGCGAGCGGCCGGGGAATGGCTTAATGACGTAACTCTCGTCGCTTGAAGCATGCGTGTGAAAAAGTGAACAGAGATCGCCCGCAGACAGATTTCCCGATGCGGCAATGTTGACAGCGAGAGTCTGCCATTACACGCTGAAAGTGGAACTGCTCTATGAGAGACGCCCCAAATGAGGAAAATTACACAAGACTTTGCTTGAATCTTGCTTGGCTGAGTTTACCGATTGGGCAATTCCTTTCTAAACTTTCCGCTGGTGTTGATGAGTTCAGCTCGCCCAGCTACAGTATATAATTGGGGGCGAGGTAAAAGCAATGCCATCAGTTCTTTAGTTTCTGGGATACGCATTCGTCCACAAAGCCAGGGTATTACTTGCATGGAAAGACGAAAAAGCTTGGGAAGAATTTCATTCACTTTTGACGCGTGAGCAGATCCTGGCATGTTCCTCCTACAACCGTGCTTAGAATATCTTTAATTTCGAAAGTGAAACACACGCACAGAACCAGCCCACTGAGTCCACAACAAAAGCACAGACGCCCAAGTTCGGCGCAAGGATGAAAAAGGAAAACCGGCTCTGAGGATCCACTTCCTCGAAAATGTATAGACAGAGCTGTTGGGATCCCACTCCCGCCGTCTTGACTCGATGGCTATTTCTCTGTCGGGCCATGGTCTGGAAGCCTTCTGTATGCAGGCATCACCGGTTTCACACACATTTTTTTCCGTCTTTCTTAGAGATCGTATACATCGAGAGACCGAGTCCACAGAACAATCCATAATGAACAGGCTTCCCCAAGGATCTCCGTTTTCACACAAGGTTGTCGTCAGCACTTTGGCCATATGTGTTGGAATGTTCGGGTTTTGGCAAACGGCAAAGGACTTCGAATTCATCAAGTACGAGCCCCGGTCGCCTGAAGAGGTCGAAAGACGGAGAAGAGAAAATGTCGGTATCCAGGTGAAGCACTTGGAAACAAGAACGCTTGATTACACGCCAGAGGCCAAGGCCAGGATCGCAAAAAAGTTAGCCGAGCACGCGAAAGACGAAGAGATGAAAAAAATCGTGTCAAAAGACTCGGAATGATTACCGAGGAACAAACAAGAGATGAGGGACACCATGGATCGGAGTACACACTTTTTTCGGTTGAAACCACAGCCTTCAATGTTGCTTTTTTTTTTCGGACTTGTCAAAAGCAATTCCAAATAGGGACACCTTTTTGGAACAAAAGAAATAAGGTTTCGAGACCATAACACTTTGGTTTAGGATTCTATCTGAAACAACCGAAAACTTTATTGCAAAAATGCAGTGGTATGGCTTCGGGTGAAACAGGCAGGACGATTTTTGGGCGAGAAAGAAAAAATGATTGTTTGTGCTGAAAAAGTAATAGCAATCAATCTCGCTTGGCCATGTAAAATGCCAAAACTAGCCTTACGATTTGCCCGACTTCAAACGACAATGGCCTTTACCTCAAGCTATCTTGGTTTTCAGCGAAAGTGCGAATTAGGTTTTTGAGGGTCAACAGCTTGAGGGAACCGCGAGGGGACAAAGTGTGAGCCCGATATGCACTCAGATGAATTATGGGCTTAACTATTTTTATTTTCCATTTGCCTTTGTATGCTTAAGAGATGCAGACGATGAAACTGTTTCAGAACGTGAGGCTTCAAGAAATTGCGTGATGAGTTCTTGTTTCTGATTGGCCTGGTCTCTGCCGCGTTTGGCGAAGTGATCAAACTCGCATCCTTTGAGCCCTCTGACGAGACGAAGCGACCACGACGCCAACGCGCTTGGCTCTTGCGCGGAAAAGGACGACATAATCTACACGAGCAAGAAGGTTGTGGCCCCAAAAATCAAGCAAGTGAAACTCCTGATACAATACATGCGGAATTACGCGAGAAGAAAAAATAGCCAATGAGAAGAGCCTGAATAATCGCCAAAAGTCACGGCGGGCTTGTTTCTGAGAAGAATTATCTCTAGAAAACTTGATATGAGCACTGAGTCGTGGCGCGCCACACCCCCAACAAGCGGGGCAAATGTCATTCTCAGCACGTTGTGAAGGCGGCAGTCGAACGGGGCATTCCCGGAAGGACGTTATCTGAAGCTTGATGCGAGTTTGGAAACCTCCAGAACAAGGTATTTCATACCTCAGCGAAAGGTACTGCACTCAGACCATAAATCGCTGAAAGTTTCAAGATTCGTCTAGTCTTTAAAAATTAAGTTCTCGGCTGAAAGGATGGTTTGTCCGATGAGGGCGTATTATGCAACTCAAGGAGTTACTTCAGTCCTCGTTTGCATCGCCGTTGGGGTAAGGGAGCCGCTCCGACGACGTGCTTAGTTTTGCGGAGTGGAGAAGCAGACCTGTACCGAGGAAGCGAGCAAACATCCGAGAATCTGCAACCGAGCAGCCAATGCGACGAGGCAGCGATTTCATACCAGGGTACATTCCGGAACCGCAGAGGTGGTTTCATGTTTGCGCTTTAGAAACAGCGGAGTAGTCAGTCTCTACTGAGTCGTGTCGGTCGTTTTATGCCATGTTACTTTTTCAATGAATTTATTCGAATATTTACGCATCATCAGTGATTATTGTTTCAGCGCCCGTCACGCACAGAACCTGACGTTGCCCGCGGAGTTAAAGCTCCACCCAAACCCGAGGAGGTGCTTTGCGCACAACAATCTACCATCGCCCATGCACCTCACGGGGCGCGCGGGTTTTCCAGACATCTTCACGAGTGAATGCAGGCCCGCTAAGCTGCATACACACGATATATCCACTTTCCTGTTTAGGCCGACATTTCTCAACCTGCGGCCTCAGTAGGCGTGATGTCTACATCCACTCTCTTGCACGGCAATGCCCTCATTGAATCTCGTTATTTTAAGAAGATTTCAAATCAACTTATAGTGTGAAAACCATCAAGATCATCTGGATATTCGAACCCGCTTTTTGAATCAAAGAACATTGATCTCCTAGAAAAGGATATCATTTATGGGCTGGCGGATTTAATGTGAGCTGCGGAGCTGTGCACACATTTCCAAATGAAAACACAAGTGAGGGGATCGCGATAATCTCAATTAGGCTGATCTTTTTGAAATCGTGCGCACAGTTCGGAGGTCCGCTGACTACTCCGTTGCTGTGTAAGGCTCCATAACTATTCTGCTTTGGGGTAAATGCGGAGAACGGAGCCTACACGCGTATGCATGCCGATATGCAAGTTATGTAAGAATTTTTCCTAAATTGAACTACATCTCGCATACGAGCTTTGCGGGAATGCAACCTCTTGTCCTAAATAAGAAATTTTCTGTCATCCCCTCATTTGAAAATTGGATTCCACAAACTTCATTGAAATGAAAAAAGAGTCAAGCTTTGAAATCTCGTTCAAGCCAATATGGTATATCTATTTTTGAAACTCGTCAATGTTCCACTGGGAGACTGATAGAGATGGCGCCTCTTATCTATATTTTCATTTGTGATTATTCTTGATAGTCTTTGTAGAGCACGTGAGGTTTATGCATCAGGCATAGCTTATTTCATGAAACATTGGATTCTGCTAAGTCTTGAATTTGCGCTCGTGAACGAGAATCCGGGGTACTTCTTCAGAGTCCTGAAGAGGCCAAATTAAATGCCTATTCATGCATGAGCTCGTAACCGACTGCCTCTTTAGGCATTTAACCGATAAGCTTGCACCAATGCCTCCAGACTCTCTGATGGTGAAGGCATCTCTCGAAAGCATATTTTTTCAGGAGCCAAACTCATAACGAGGTGAGGCGTCTCTAGAGAATGGTGATGGGCATCCCTTGTTCTGTGAAATCTATAAAGAGAACCAGATCCCACTTGGGAAATTTTCATTTTTTTTCCTTTTTGAGTCATTGACTTTACAACAACCTAGTCCATACCAATCTACAAAGTATGTAACAGCACTATCAGTGTTTTGGCTCGTTCAATGCAAGTTACTAACTATCACAGTAATGAAAGTTTTACCGCCAGCCAACGGGAAGAAATTATGGAGAGTCAAGAGATCAGCATCCACGGGCAACGCAGGGTCCCGGGAAACTGACTCTTCTCTCGAATGCTTGAATAACTCATTGAAAATCTCTGCAGCGGGCAAGCAGTTCATGATGAAGCGTCCACCAATGAAAAGACCAAGAACAAAATCTGGTCAACGCAAAGACTTTGTGTTTGTGGACTTGAGTCCAGTGAAAAGTGAGGAGGACAATGATTCTGTGTCTTCAGCTGCCTCTGACGCATCATTCGGGTCATTGTCATCGCCTTGTCACGAAAACACGTCACCACTTTCCCTGATCAATGACTCATTTGCATCCACAAGCAGCATAGGTGACGAGCAGCTCCAAGCGAGTTTAGTTCTGTACGACATGCAAGCTGCTATGTTCGATGAAAACACGCTTCTTGGTTTGGGATTGGTAAACACCAACTACAGCTACCAGCAGCCAGCTAGCAGTAACGCAATGACGCAGCAAAATACTTTTGAATATCCTGCAGTTTTGGACTTTCAGCAGCTGTCAGTATATCAGACACAATACCAGCATCAATACATTCCCACAGAACAGCAGTATGACACAGCCAACCTCACATATGGTGGCCAGCAGCTCGGATCACCTTTGCTTGTCTCTCCGCCCACACACAGAAGGACTCAGTCCTCTCCAGCTATAACTAGACAGAAATCCGCTGGCGGATTTCAGTTCAAAACGTACAATGGCCCCAACAATGTAAAGAAGCCCGCATCAAGAAAGATCAAGAGAGCAATGTCTCAACCCACACAGAAGATTGCCGCTGCCACAGCCGCAATTCCCACTCCACAGCTCCCGGAATGTACTACGCCAAAGCTTCAATGTACGACCACGCCAACTTTTCCCGATGCTTCTGGTTTTGACTACTTCAACCTTGATTTTGACCTTGACTTGGCATACACTCCTGTCACAGACTTTTCCGACTCGGAAAACTCTGGCAGCTTACTTGGGCTCATCAATTTGGACGTGTTTCCTACTGCCGAAGCCGTGGACAAATTTTACAGGGACGACTTTGACTTGTCGTCGTTCATTGCCATCTAAGACAATTCAGATACCCTTCATTATTCACTTCTTCGGTATGGTACACCGTGCTGCTGCTGCTGACTACGATAACTCTCAGAAAGCACGCGTCAAGAGGCCCTTTTTCACCTCACTCATTCCCCAGCATGCCGCTCGATCTATTTATTATGACATCTTTAACTCATCTACGAGCTAGACTTGAACCACTCTCTATTCAACAGCCGGCCTGGAAGCCCACTTTGGCTTAAATATACCCCTCGACTCTCTACTTATTGTTTCAATAAAATGAATTTTTTTCTCAATCAAGTCACATAGTATGTTTATCATAAAAAGGTAACATTTTGGCTCCTCGGCCAACCACTGCTTTACCCCACAAAACCTCACGGCTGATACTTCGCTATATCCTGCATGTTGTACGAGGTTCGGTAGCAGTGGCTGAAATTTGGCGCCTTGCCGTTCACATAACAGTCACTTCCATACCCGCCATGATAGCAATCTTTTCTACAGCCAGAGTCATGTGCGCAAGTGAGAACAAGTCTTGCTGAGACTGGAAGACTTCAGCTTGAGAAGCTTATCAAATCACCGCTCCCAAATACACGGCTCGGATTTCCGAAGTTGTAAAAAGGCTGTGCATGCAGCAAGGTCGGGCTCCAGGCCGAGACTAGCAGGATCATCCTACACACCACTAAGTCTGTACCGTAGGATACACCCTTGCTCCGTGCACTTGAAGTCAACGATCCAAAGGCGTGCCCCCGTCAGCTAGCTCACCGTTTCTCATTACTCCACTAACACCTCTGGAATCAAGCTTCGGACTGCTTATCTGAATCTGAATTGTGCGACTGCACGCCAACCTGTGTGCAAATTCCGGCTTTATTCGCGCAACTTCGAGCAAAACCGTCATTCTCCTCGAGCACATCTCAATTTCAGAAACTATCACTGGATTGTCCTGGTCAGGTTTTGATGTCATTGGAAACATATTCAAATGTCCAACGCATGATCACCAGCGATTGAAGCACGTGGCTTTCTTTGGGAATGACTCGATATGAGGTGGGCTCAATGGGTGTGTAATGATCGGCTTTCGAGTCTTTTGTTTAAATGTTAAGAGCGCTGGCGAATGCATTTGCAATGTTCTGTAAGCTTGCGTCTTCTTCAACTGCATTGCTGTTTCCTTTCATCCTCGTAACATCCTCATGAATACCGACAGAACGGTCATACTCCATATTGAGAGTCTCGAGTCTTGAGACTTGATTGGCACTAAGCTGTGGCCATCTGGTATCATCGAGTGCACCAAGATCATCAAACCCATTATTGCTCATTGCTTGTGCATCTGTGTAATCATCGTCCTCTGGCATATAAGAAAGCATACTTTGCATGTCATCCGAAACTGCGAAAGATCTGCCCGTCAGATGTATGTTTCTCTTGTGGTTCGAGTTTTGCTCTTTAAGATCCGTCAATGGCACTAGTGAGAATTGAAGATTGTCGAGCGGGCCTTCAACAAGACAACCCCTTTCTCTGTAGTGGACCAAAAGGCGGTTCCACAACTTGTTGCGACTTAAAGATCTAGGGTTTCCAAGCACCACCATACCGTATTTGGCACGAGTCAAAGCAACATTCAAACGGCGGGGGTCTGATAAAAACCCAATGCTGCGATCTTCATTCGCACGCACACAAGACAAGATGATGAAATCTTTTTCTCTGCCTTGGAAAGCGTCGACAGACTGAATTTCCACTTCTTCGTACTGCGCTCTCTTTGACGCTATCAGCGTGTTGAGCAGCATATAGTGAGCAATGTAAGCTCTTTGGCCCTCATAAGGAGTGATGACACCAATTTGGTCTGGTCTGACTCCGTCCATAAAAAGTCGACTGATGATTTTCTCAACGTTCATGGCCTCCACACGATTAAGGTACGAGCTCCCGTTTGCGCTCATTTCCTCTTTACCGTAATTTACCCAGAACATCATTGGGAAGCTAGGAACAGGCCATGGAAACGTCAGACGGGACCAAGTTCTTTCCTCCAGCGTAACACCGTTTTGAAGCGAGCCCTCGTAGAACATATTCGAGGGAAATTCAGATAATGCCGGGTTCATACGATATTGTATTTCAAGTCTCGAAGGCACATGACCCAAGGCTATCAATCTCTCGAACAAGGATTGTGAAAGCCCTGCTTGGCTGGCTCTTTTATCAATGATTACAGGTCCTAACTGGTGATGATCACCGACGAGAATCAATTGTTTAGCACCTTTCACCACCGGAATAAGAGCCTCCAACTCGCAAGCTTGTGTACTTTCGTCAATCAAAACAGTGCTGAAAGTGCCGCTGAGTCTGCTGTCCATTGCACCTATGCAAGTGGAGCAAACAACATCAGCATTTTTCAAAGAAGTCTTTTCACTCATGCGTAGATTGCCCATCAACTTCGTCAATTCCTTTGGAGTGAGCTCAGAGCCTTGTTTATATTTTGCGTATAGTTTCTGAAGCTTTGGCGACAAGCTCTGCGCAGCAAGAGTCAGCGAGCAGTTTTCGAGAATCGGAGAGTCGATATTCTCTCTCGTCTTTGCATAAAGACGAACGGCGTTGATTCCAGCAGCACGCAACTTCTGGGTGAGATGATCGACAGCGACATTCAGCGGCGCACAAACAAGCACGCGAGTCTTCTGGTATTTCGTAAGGTAATAGATGATGGCCGACGAAGTGACGGTTTTCCCAGTTCCAGGAGGGCCTTGGATTAACAGTAAAGGTTTCCTGACTGCCGATTGCAAAGCCTTTTGTTGAGAAGCGTTCAACACAGTCAAGCCAGGCACGGAAAATTTCTTTGGCACATCTGAGTTAAACTCGACATCGACAACTTCATGACCCAAGATAGTATGGTACAAATGAGCACTCACTGACTTTTCTTCTGTGGCAAATTTTTTCACCGCTGTCAACATCCTGGCGAAAGGAATTCCTTTCCACATAAACTCCACCGTGAAACCCACAGTCGCATGTGTAGGCGGTGGGATAGCCAGTCTGTTCAACTCTACGGTGAAGAATTCGCTTCTTGCACTGGGGAGCAGAACAATTCGGCCCATTCCTGACCAGTTTTCAGCTTCAGATGAGCCAAATTCCCTATAGTGCAATCGAAGCTCTTCCCCGACGGCGACCAAGAGATTATTGTTCTCATAAGTCGAAAGCATGAACTGAGCTTGATGAGTCCCCGACGCAGACATGCTCCATTGTAAAGAGATATGTTCCAAAGCCTGTGACTCCTTTAGGCTTCTGTCACATTCGGCCTCGGCTTCTACCAATGGAACCCAAGAGTTGTGGTATGTGGCAGCGTCGTTGTAACGTAAAAGCACAGGAAGAAGATTCTCAGCAGGGTCTTCCATTTGATCCACATCGGCAATATTTGCATCTTTGTTCATTCTCCATTGCGCCTCAAGTTTTCGGATACTTTCACTGGTGATGGGCCTTGTCTCAGCCATCTGGTCAGGAAGAGGCACGGGAGCCACCCAAGAAAGTAAAGATCTTCCATCGATGAGAGGCTGCCATTCGTTGGTTTCCCAGTTCATATCTCTTTGATGAGCACATGGGATTCTACACAAAACAACCACCACGGAATCTTGCTTTGCAGCAACGAATCCTAGCATGAACACATTTTTGTTTCCGCAGTTATAACATTCGAGGGTTTCTGCGCCCAAGGGAGACGATTCGTTTAAGGAAACGGTGTTGTGCTTCGACTGCACCAAATGAGTCACTATGTGTGATCCTGGAAGCGTACCCTTTCCGTTGCAGAACCATTTTTCACAGGTTCCACATTTCACCGATGAAGAGGGACAGTCTAGCCCACAATAAGTGCACATGTACGGCGAGCCTGTAAGGAGATGAGCCTCTGGTGTCTCGCTATCGAGCGCCCAGTGCTCCTCCAATGAAGGTTCTTCGGCAGCGTGAGCTGACAAGGGAGAACCGGGGTCCATTTTCAACTGGAGGTTTTGGAATAAGAAGATTCTCGGATGGACCACCGGTGTTTGAAGAATTTTGATGGCTCTTTGACCTGTACACAGTGCTGCTCGCACGTAATGCGACGGTTTTTCGCTTAGAAGAGATCTTGTGTGAAACTGGATACCTAGAAAATATATCAGAGAGAGGGTTTTTTGATGAGCTTCAGTCTGATTCAAATTGAATGATTGGGGCTGATAATTCAGCTCCGGCCCTTAGTAATTTTTCGAGGAGCATATGCCTGGCGATGTTTCATTCTTTCTGTGGGCCAGTCTCAAAAATGATTTCAGCTGACTGGGCCGTCGCGTGTGGGTGCGGCGAAGCGCTGCTTGAGCAGCCCGCATCTGGTCCAGGAGCCAAAACTCCCAGGTCTTAGCTGCTTTGACGAACTCAATTTGGGCGTATGAAATGTTAGATTTCAGCAAAAAATACGAGTCCATATCTTGTTTCTGTGTTATCTTGCTCACCAAGTGGAGCTAGCCCAGACCCAGGCTGGAGTCGTTCCCTCTGGCTCTTAAATATTGCAGGCGAACAGACGCAACCAGTGCGGAGAGAAGGTATCGACACGTGATCCACCCATTAAAAGAATACATAGTAAGATAAAAGCAAAGGTGTGAAAGAAATCAAGAGAATATTGGAGAAGCAAAGACCGGAACGACAAACATTCCTCGGCTTATATGAGAAGAATAACACAGCGTCCAATTTTTTGTTTTTGCAAGTTATTGTTAGTCGTAATTTATGTCAGAAAGGCTGTCGATCATTTGTCGTGATGCATCCGAGCCGGTGTGCAAACTTGTATCTTAGAGGCCATAATTTCGTTGCAGCAGTGGGTTTGCCATTGTGGCGCTGCTTCTATACTCCTTTACCAATTGTCCACGTTCGACTCTACTCGGCAAAGCGAGATCTGCCCGGTCCTTCCCGTTTCACAAACTGACGGAATCTCCTAAGATATCTACCTCCCGTAAAAGTGGCCAAAGGTGTATAAGCCTACCTCGTCAGTTTGAGAGTGCCACATCAATCATGCTTTTTTTTCGCATTTCTGCGCTCTTTTTGTGATTGAAATCTCATGGATTATCTCTAATTTGAGGTACAATGTACCTTCAATGGTTACATTATTGTCATCTATTAACACGCGAACTGCCACGACTGTGAAGACACCTGTGGTAGCACTGAGCGACTGAATCTTGAATAGAGTTTTTACTGTATTACTCTCTTCCTTTTTTTAGCCATTAGCCTATTGATTTCATGTCCCGTGCGTTTACTTGCGTCAGCAGATGATAGCAGTGTCTCTGAAAACGAAACTCTCGCTCAGGCAGACGTGAATATCATATTGTCTCGCGCGGCGTTTGTCTCTGACGTGTCGCGCGAGCGCACCCATTGTCTTGGGCGGGATCGGTCTTGTTGAGAGGTTTTTTAGAGCCCGAATCAGCCCACAATTGGGCGACGTACTGAGAAAGCGCCCCATTGCGGTCTGTAGTCAATCTCCAGTCTTTGAAAACTTTTGCAAAACACTCCTGAAACATTTCTGAAACCTCAATGATGAGACATCGCCTCTCGGGCGCGAATCAATTAGTTCCGGCAGCTGCTCAAAGAGGATTCCTACCGAGCCCACTTATGCCGCATTGGGTGCAGTGGGTCAACGTAGAGGCTCTTCGCTAATAAAGCAGATTCTGCAGGTGCCGCACAAAGACGGCAATAGTAGTTTACTGGCGGAATACTTGACATGAAACCTGGAATTCAAACTATACCGAAAAGAACAAAAAAAAAACAAGCTTTATCAGAAGGACATCAGTGACAAGTCTTTAAACACTTTGCGAGCAAGCATTGGGCGTGTTCATTTTGCGTCTAATAATTTGCTGCTGACGTATTGACGCTGAAGGCTTACTCCATCTACGTCTCCCCCACCTTGTCGCGCTTATTCTCTGCCTCTCACTGTCTCTCTCTGTCTGCCGTTTCATTCCAGCAAATTGAACACAAGTAATCTTCTTTTCCTCCACCACCAAAAGGGAAACTTTGTGCAATTAGCTTGCCCCATCAATTTTGACACATAAGAATTTTCACTCATTTTTGTCGCAGACTAAGGGCTCCTCTTTCTTTTCTGTTTCAATTCCTTCATTATACCCGCTGATCTTGTCATCCGACAATGCCCAATTCTCCCTTCCACAAAAGTCTACTAAAAAACAAGGGAACGGCCGAATGCCAGGATGTCATTGTATCACGCGATGCAATTTCCTGGGCACATATGGCGTCTTTGTCTATCACGGAACATGGTACCGTCGTCGGTGTAGATGCCGCCGAGGGCCAGCAGCGTGTTCTTATCGATGGGCTTCAGTCAAGCCATGTTCAGATCAATACCTCAACAACTTCCACTCATTCGAAGCGAAAATTTGGGAAAAATCGCCAAGATGCTGAAGTGAACAGTCACGAACACCCTCCTGTGGTTTTCATACGGTCTCATGACAACGAGAAATTGTATTTGGAAATATCTTCACAACCCCAATTTGTCTCTATTCTTCTGGCTTTATTGTGTTGGCAGAATTTAAAACCACAGGGTCTTGCCAAAAAGTGGTTTGCTGAGAACAAATCACATAAGCGGAATCATTCCACGGCGGACTCTCACGAGTTGCTTGTGTGTCGTTTTAAGATCTACGCGCCGATTCCAAGCAAGTCAAAAAGCGTAAACCTCGTGAGCGGGCCTCGTGCACCAGGCTATTTCGACGACCTGAAGAACTCTGCTACTACGGGCTCTGCAGTAAGCTCATCCCCTGAAGGACATGTGCCAGAAGGCTGGTTCTATACATTGGGTGTTCTTAAGTCTAATGGCATGCTCAACTTTATCACCGAGCTAGATGGTACGTTGCTTTATTCGATAGATGTCAATAAAGTGTTTGCGTCTGAAATCCGAGAAATTCATCATTCTATTTGTGACTCTCCAAATACTTTGTTTATTGGTCACATTAAAGAATTGAGGTTGAACAACGTCGTGAAAAATACCACAAGTGTCACTGCTGATACCTCATCCCAAAGCTTCTTGTCCAAAGATGGCCGTCTGGTGGCAAACAACTCGCGAATTTTGATCGAGTTCCCCTTGCACATAGATCTAGAGGATTGGTTTGTGGGCTTGAACTATTTTTGCAAGCGCGAATACATTGGGATCTATGATGAGAATTCAAAATATACATTGCCTAAATCAACTCGCGTCGTCGATTTGGAGGGCACTATTGATCCAGATAGTACTTTTGATTCGAGCAGGTCGTCACTGAGCGATGAAAACCACGATTTCAGCTTTTGTGGTGACAAGAATATGCCGCAAACGATAAAACCTGGACTTGCTGACTTCACCAGAGACCATCTTCGAGTCTCAAAAAGAATCACTATCGATCTCATAGAGGCGAAACTCGATAACCTTCTCAACGAGAGTAACACCAACGGAAATGTTTATGCAGAGGTAATCATGTGGGGATACCCATGGGCAAGAACATCGATTGTAAGCTACACCCAAAACCCTTTTTGGAAAGAAGAGTTTTCGACTGACCTTCCAGTCCTGGCACAGATGTTGAGAATTGTGATCAGAAGATGTTCGAATGATAAAAGCTATGCGGCATCAGACAAGGTTATTGGTACAGTCTACATTACGCCTGATATCTTGACTCAAAAACTCAGAAGCATTTCGACAATGATGGTGGAAACAAACAGTGGTGAAAACATTAACGTCTCTGGTCTGCTGTCTGTCTCCAACAACTTGGCTTTGGCAGCGGCGACAGCACCTCAAAACAATAACATCGTTCGCTTGTCAATTTATGATGAAGGAAATCTACCAGTGGGAAAGTTGCTTTTAACTGTCGATCTCAAAGAATATTTCATATTGCCACCTTCAGAATTTCGAGATTTAGAGACAATGCTACTAAATTGTCCCATGAAACAGCTCATTGAGTTTTGCAACAATACGGTTGGCACAAGTAAAATTGAAAATGTCAGTTATATACTTCTCGATATCTTTCAAAGTCTCGGAAACGAAGAAGAATGGTTCAAGTCTCTCATTGAAGTTGACCTAGTTGCCGTGGATAAGATAACACGAAAAAACTATCTGCAGAGAAAGAACAACTTGGCTCAAAGCACGAATGTTTTCAACACATTATTCAGAGGATCCTCCATCTTCACAAAGTCTTTGGAGAGATACAATTTTAAGATTGGTCATGAATATCTTGAAAAGGTCTTTGGCAATTTTTTTGAGAAGATCTCGTCAGAGAAAAAGAATTGTGAGATTGACCCGAGATATGTAAGATTACAAGAAAAAGTTAGGAAGAAGGGCAAAGACTCACTTTTAACAGATGATGATTATTTAAACAACGATAGCGATACTGATAGCGATGACTCAGAAGAAGACCAGAAAGAAGAAGAGCGAGTGAACAGGATAATTGAGGCAAACTTCGAGAATTTGTATGCATATACAGAAGACATTTGGTCCAAAATCTACCTCACATCCAACGATTTGCCGCAACAAATTAAAAATCAGTTGAAGAATTTTAGGAACAAAGTCGACCTTGTGTGTGATCCAGAAGATAAAAGCACGTCCTTGAACTGCATGAGTGCATTCATTTTTCTCAGATTCTTCTGCCCTGCCATCTTGAATCCAAAGCTATTCTACTTGACAAAGAATCACCAGACAGGTCATGTTCAGAGAACTTTAACTGTAATCGCCAAGATTCTTTTGAACCTCGCCAACAGACAACAATTTAGCCCTCACAAAGAGGCGCATTTGGTCAAAATGAATTTATTTCTAAAAAAGCATGAGCGCGAAGTGCTTGATTATTTCGACAAAATCAGTGGGCGAAAAAATGATTTCAATGAAAAAATTTTGAGTTTGAGTCATGAAATGAAACGTTTCGATTTGGGCTTGAGTGGAGACTCTGCGTCAAACGAGCTTCCCACGACGCCTTACCTCATTGATAAGAATTTGCGTCTCACCGAGTTTATCGATCTTTTGCAGCTTAATGGAAGCACATCGCGCTTTCTGAAAATTGCTCCGTCAGTGTCATCCAATAGTATAGCTACAACAATGAGCCTGGAACCGTCAGCCAGGAGGGAAAGTTCTCCGGTAAAATCTCCACAGCGTGCAATACAGCACAATAGAGGAGCAAGCCTGGATAGCGCAGACGGAATTCATCTTAACGATGAACGAAATGTCTATCAAATCGGATCGCTAGAATTTGAAAGATCTGAATTTTTGGACTTGGCTGGAGACAACGAGACGGAGAGCTTTATCAAGTCTTTGTGTCGAAGCAACGAGGAAATTTTTTCATTCATCACTTCGAATGTGACACTCAAAGATTTGCAGAAAGAATGCGCAAACTTGGGAAAGAGGATAAGTGGTCTAGCGCAACGATTGCAACAGGCCGAAGAGTGCTCGAACTTGACGCACAATAGTCAACTCTGGGAAGCATTCGTCAAGGACATCTTGGAAAGAGCCTGTCTCAACCTCAGCAAAAATTGCATTGCTTTCTACGAGCCCAATTTCCAAGATGGCCCACTCCCCAATCACAAACTTTTAGCTGACAATGCCCTTTCTGCGTTAAAATTGAAGTTCTCTCCAGATGCCAGAGGAGGTATGGCGGAGACTGTCACCTCAACATCCCTTGCAAGCATGGTGAGGCGGAACTCAAAGAATCCATTCAAGAGATGGTTGAAAAAAGACTAGGGGAACTCAGTCTTTTCACATTTCGTCCTGCGATCTGAGAAATTGCTTCTTTTGTTTCAATACCGCAAGATTTGAGAACTGTTAATCAGCTCCAGAACCTTGTTTTGATTAAGATTTCGCCTATGAAACAGTGGCTTCAAGCTGATGAGGTGAAGCAGGATGTTGCAAATTACCCGGTCGTTACAACGGCGGCGTGTGTACAATGGCCTCACAAAGCATTTTGCCTTGTGGCCACAACTCAAAGGAATGAAGCAATTTGGGTGCAAGATGACAACGGTTGCTCATCAGGTTCCCGTTTCCAGAAAATATATACGAAGTCTGATTCACTTTGTTCAAAAGCAAACAGGTAAAAATGGCCCGCCGCACGGTCGGCAGGATTCGGAATCAAGGTGTGATAGCTGTCTGAAACTCCTTAACCCGTGTCATATAACCGCAACAACTCGTAAGTTGGAACTGAGAATTGATCTTCAAAACAGAATTGGAAGGATTAACCGAAAGAGAAAAATTGAATTGATACAGTTATTGTTCTCCAAATTTTCCAGGGTTGTCAGGGTCCAGGTGAGACAGCGGTGTTTCGTGCCGGCGCAACGAATATACTTTACATATGTACTCCTCGACCTTGACACACTAATTCCGCGGCCCGCGAACGTTAAACGATACTGACGGACTACTGCACAGGCTGGCCAAAACATAAAAAAAAATCCCAGGAAATCTGAGAAAAACGCTCTGAAGAAAGCAACAGGCCCGTTTTCTAGCCAGTCGAATTAAATTTATAACGCAATTTCCACAATGGCCTCCGAGCAAGAAATACTCGCTTCCTACCCTCAGATTTCCGCTCCTTCCAGCCAAACAGGATACACGTCAACTTTAACTGATGAACAAAGACAGATCTTGGCTGAGTTTAGAGCAATCTTGGAAAAGCTTGGGTACACCAAACGCCTAGATGACGCCAACTTGCTTCGTTTCTTGAGAGCCAGAAAATTCGTTTTGGAAAAAGCAAAGGTCATGTTTGTTGATTGCGAGACCTGGAGACAGAACTTTGGAACAGACACTATCTTAGACGACTTCCACTATACGGAAAAGCCACTTGTGGCCAAAATGTACCCGCAATATTACCACAAGACAGACAAAGACGGCCGTCCTGTGTACTTCGAGGAATTAGGAAAGGTCTACTTACCAGATATGTTGAAGATCACCACGCAGGAGAGAATGTTGAAGAACTTGGTGTGGGAATATGAACTGTTCACCAAATACAGATTACCGGCCTCGTCTAGAAAGCAGGGCCATTTGGTGGAAACTTCCTGCACTATCATGGACTTGAAAGGAATCTCGATTTCTGCAGCATACCAGGTTGTTGGATATGTGAAGGAAGCCTCTAGAATTGGCCAAGATTTCTACCCCGAAAGAATGGGAAAATTTTACTGCATCAATGCTCCATTTGGATTCTCTACAGCTTTCAAGTTGTTCAAGCCCTTCTTGGATCCAGTGACAGTGTCCAAAATCCATATCTTAGGCTCGTCGTACAAGAAGGAATTGCTCAAGCAAATTCCACCAGAGAACTTGCCCACAAAGTTCGGTGGTCAATCTGACGTCACCGATGAGCAATTGTACTTGAACGACTACGGTCCATGGAGAGACCCTGAATTTATTGGCCCTGAGGGCGAGGCACCACGTGCATTCAATCAATAGGTTTCATATATTATTCGAATGGAAATAATAGACTGACTTTTTTTTGTTTTTTATTCTAAATGCTATTTTGTGACCTCTGTTTGGGCTCCACTCTTTTGTTCAAAATGCTTATTTCTGGAGCGTCTTTGGCTTGGCCTCGAACTTTCACTTCTTTTTCTTATTTTTTTAGGTGCCTGTGTGTATTTGAAGCTCAAACTTCCAAAGTCGAAAAACTGCTAAATTTGTATTATTTACTTCGACCGTAGAAATCTATAAAACAGTGGCTACTTCTTTACACCCAGCGGCTGCCAGTAAAAAAATCCAAGAAGGAAAAGTGAAAGTTATGAAATCAGAAAGAGAATACGGTTTTGACCTATCCTTTTAAAAGTTTTGAAAATTTTAAATGGTAATCACGTAAGATTGCGAACACGTGTCGCACTCCAAAGAGAATTCTGGAAAGAAACACATTGATGAGGAATGTTAGGATTGCAACTTTTCAGATATTATCTCCCACTTTGGGAATACATGGATTTCATCCTAACTTAAATAGGGTGTTTCTAAAGAAAAATGCAAGACCGGGTTTGTGTGTCTTTGAGAAGCCGAGACCAGGGCGCTATCCCTCATTTTGCACCCATTTGTCCCAGGTTCCTGCTTTGAGCTGGTGGCTATTTAGCCTCCAGAGAGATACGCCGTTTTGTGAAGAAACTTCGCAAGCCCAAAACATGATATCATCAATTGATATATGAAGGAAAAGAGCACCTTGAAAATTTGACCAAATAACGTCTAAGAATAAAAGTTTGTTTAGAATCATGAAGATTAAAATGCTTAACATTCGAGAAACTCGTGGATCGACGGCGAACAACATATATACTTTTCGGGGAGATAAGTTATGACGGTCTCTTATCTTGAGCTCAGTTGTCTTTCATCAGTTACAGCTAATGCTTTGTCCCCATCGAAGAGTCAATTTTCGTATAAGCTAATGGATTTAGGACGCTCTCCCACTGCTGTTGGCTCTTACTACTTACTAGCTGCATGGCTATGCACTCCTTACTGGAGCCAGGGGCAATTTTTGTCGTCCACCATTTCCACCTTTCAAAGGAAAAAAGAGAGACTAACAGAATGGAATAGACAAAAACGAATCTCTCGGAAAGCTTTAGATCACCACAGATTATCGTACATTATTATCCTTGAAACTCCATTTTACTATTCCCCATTTCAGCTTCTAGCCTTTTATTACCTATTCTCAGTGCTCATACACGCACGGTTTTGAATGACAGCGCGACTCGCAGACCAGTGAAACGCGTCCTTAGCGTGGTTGTCCAAGTACCTACTACTCAGACTTACTATCGGCGATTTATTCGAACCATGGCAGACACAGAATTTAGGCTTGGCGAGTCGCTTCTTTTTCTGAACACACAGTCGTTCACGGAACTGGGATCAGAGCCACAGCTCGAGCCTTTGGAACCGTCATCAGATTGCCTGGAAAATGTGGTGTATTCTCAGTCTGCTCAGTCTCTTCTTTTTCCCCAGGAATTGAACTCACCTCAATCGACTGATGCTAACCCGCAAATTGACTGGGAAACTTCCAGTCAAAATACGAGATCTATCAAAAGCAAGACGATCAAACTTCTAAATGGCTCCACTTTGCTGCTTCAACCACGCCGCAGGAAGAAAGTCGCTCTAGATTGCAGCAAGGATCCAGATGCGATCCTCAATATGGAGAAGCTCTATGAACGCGTCAGCCAAAGGGAACAGCTCCGAGCCACACAGGACCAAATTCGGCAGTTGAAACAGCAGAGTAGACAGGCGGAAACCACTAGTCTGTCGCAGTTGTGGTCAGAGAAGTATAAGCCCCTGAACTTTTTGCAAATATGCCCCGCAGGTAACGAACGCCAGTACCGGCTTGTGATGCACTGGCTCCGCAAATGGGGTGCAATTGTATTCAAACACGCCAAGAATGATGGTGAGTCTGTCGACTATTTGGGCAGGCCGTCACGCAAGATTCTCTTGGTCCACGGACCGCCGGGGACAGGGAAAACAGCAGTTGTTCATTTACTAGCGAAGCAAATGGGTTATTTCGTTGAGGAACTCAACGCCGCGAATAGCATGAATGTCTTGCAGGGGGCTGAAGCTGCTGATGGGGCAGGGCGATTTGCCAATGCTACTGCTGCTTTGAAACTCAAGATGAAAAACGCTCTCACCACAAATACCATCACATCCAATGGGAAACCCACGTGTCTAATTATCGATGAAATCGACTCTTCCATCAATGCAAGCGAAATTGTCAAGGTAATCTCGGAGTTGATTCGCACTGACCAGACTAACACTCGAAAAAGAGAAGGCCTGGATATCAGAAGAGACCCCAGGAATAGGTCCAGCAAGAAACCATTCATTTTGAACAGACCCATTATCTGTATTGCCAATGATATCTATAATACGAGCTCCAGATCGGGAGGCCCAAACCCTATGGAAACGCTCAGACCATTATGTGAAATCATCTCCTTCCGAAAACCAGCCATTGATTCTTCTTATGGAACTAAGATCAATGCATCGGCACAGAAATCCGTAAAAGAATTTCTTATGGAAATCAGCGAAAAAGAAAAACTCGGCCTCGATAGAAAAGAAGTAGCGGAAGTGTTTGAAACTTGCGATGGTGACATTCGTGCTTGCATCAACTACCTACAATTTTCCAGCCGTAAACTAGACTCCGATATTCACTCTTTCGATTCTGAGGCCTCAGTTGGAATGGTTAATAAGGACTCCCTGATTTCATGGTTTTCCTTGGTTGATCAAATATTCAAAAGAAATCAAAGCATCTCAAAGGAGGAGAACTTCGAGGAGATGCTTGATCTAGTTTCCTCTCGGGATGGCAAATCTGCCGCATCTGGATCTCTTGATAAAGTTATTAGAGGTTGTTTTAACAGGTACCTAGATGTTGTACACCTACAAGACGATTCAGTTGTCAGGCCCGCGGAAGTTGGTGATTGGCTTTTTTATTACGACTTGCTCACGACTCGAAGTCCCAACTTCGACCTCTATCCAACTTTGACAACCTTGAAATTCTGGTCATTATTTAGTGACATAAACCCTCAGAAATTCAGAGACATGAATGGCTTGATACCAGACGCAAGGAACCTCGAATTCAGCTCAAGGGAGACACAGAAACAAAATAAAGCTGTGATAAAAAAACTCGTCGATCTGATCCCAATCACGTCTAAAGTCTCACTTTGCGGTACTTCGTCTAGCAGTGCTTTTTATGCCTGTGAATTCGTTCCTCTACTCGATAAAATGCTATCACCAGATGTGGGCTCTTCCAAATCCAAGCTGTCACTCAAAAAGCACGAGCTCAGCTTAATCGAAAAACTAGCTGACTTGATTAGAACACTCGACATAAAATTAGAGTCACAAAGAGATGTTGAAACAAATCAGACTTACTTAGTCTACGGGCCTGACTGGGAGGGAATTACAATGTTCAATAGCGGTGAGCAAAATCTTGAGCAGAAGAAAAGGTCACTCAATGTTAAAAGACAGTGGCTTTTCCCACTCCTTCAATCTGAGATCGACTCTATCATGACTACAGGCTTACTCAAAAGGCAGAGAGTCGAGATCCAAGAGCAGGAGAAACAAGAAGCCAAACAAAAGAGAATGAAAATGACCTCGTCGATCGATTTCTTCAAGGGACAGTACGAAGATATCCTGAACAAAATCGCCACACCTGCAAAATCAGTCAATCGAGAGGCGACAAGAATTTGGGTCAAGCACCACGAGGGGTTTTCGAATGCGGTAAGGAAGAATATTGGGTGGTATGAACTATGGCACTAAGGCCATGTGGGGGTTAGAGTGATAGAGAAATCACAGAAGTAGCTTAGCGTCAAATGTCTCGCCAAAGATTGGTACACGAAACAAAAGCCACTTGCATTTTTGGTGCTAGGAAAAGAATTGATAAAATGAATCATTCAGGAGTCTGGTTTTTTTGCTGATTGTTGAAAAAGCTCACATGACACAACAACGCACCGTTCACTGCGCGAAGTAGTAATTACAGAGAAGTACCTGCACTGTAGCACACGAATCGAAGCAGGCAATGAACAACTACTTTTCTGACTTCCTTAGTCGATTTGGAGGCGAAACGTTTGGGCTTTCATCCTATAGTGAGGTGCCAGACAAAGAAAATATCTCTCCAACAATCAATTTTATAGCACTATACAATCCGTCATGGGCCGAGGAAAATGACGAAACTTTCGAGGGCCTTTCAAGACAAATCCTATTTTTCATCACTCCACAGTCATCAGAACTCCAAGTGGATGACGAAGAGGACTCTTCAGATGATCATGGAAAACTACTACGCGAGCATTTGAACATTATTGGGCTTATCCGTGGCTCTTGCTCGCTATTATCGGACTTTGGTTCGAAGGGGGGGCCGACCACTATCGAGATAACTGATGGCGCCATTGTCGTCATGGAAATCGATAAGGGATACTCGCTAGCTATCTCCTTGCTTACAAATACAAAAGATGTACAAAAGAATAGCATTTGCGTGAAACAGCTAATAAAATTGGTCCAAAAAAACCATCACTTGTTCGAAGTAATCCACCTGCCTTTTCCGGGCCTTCTTGGGCTTTACGGGAGAAAAACATTGAGCAGAGTGCTCCGAAACCATTGGCTAAGCTTCTTGCAGAACTTTAATTTTGGTGCAGAGATCCCATTTGGACCCTTGAGAGTTTCATGGCCAAATCGCTTAAATCATCGTGGCTTTTTCGAGTTTCTATCGAATGATTGCTTTAAGAAATCATCCTTGAAAATCACCGATGCCGCAAGAAAGGAAATAGATAATTTGGTGCTCGACAGCCTTGCCAAGCCCGCGGGATACATTGTTGCAAGTATGGATACCGTATTGTTGAAACATTCTGGCGTGGTTCATATCAATTCTGGACTAGAAAATAAACTAGACGAGGCTTCGGTCGCTCAAATCTACAATTTATTCGAACAGGTGAATGCCAGCTACAGCCTCACAGGAGAGTTTTTCTCAAAACTTACAAAATCCGGGGACATTCACACTCTTTTGAGGAGTAAGTGGCAGAGAGCATTAGAAATGCCAGACTACCAGGTGACTGACTCGTATGATGAAGAGTCAGAGGAGGAGGAAATGTTGGCCGAGGGGTTTCACATCAATTCGACCACCGCTCTTGCAATGCTTAACCCAGTGAGACTCACAAACTCGCTCGTTGTACTGCCTCTAAATGAGACTGTTAACGGGTTCAAAAATCTAGGAATGGCAGTCACAGAGCAAATCTATGAAGCGCCAAGTTGGTTTAATAGATTGAACTACTTTGGGAATGCCGCGCCAAAAGTTGCCGACGAAAATGCCGATGCAGACGACGGCGATTGCAACTCCGATGCTAACCGGGCTGAGGAGTATTTAATCGGACTTGTTGGTGGTCAAATCACCAGATTCTTGGCTAATATTTCAACGACATTTCAAGATGGCTCAATGGCAATAAGGGAATACCTGTTGGTTGCATTTAAGCGAAACGAGACCCTTGCTATTTTGTTTTATGAGTCTGGGATTGAAGTCTTGGAGAAACGCTCATTTTATTCGGATTTGGAGATGAATCTATTCCAGCCTTTGACCGAGCTTGTCAGAACAGCTGTTTTGGGCGTCTCTATACCAATGCACAACAGTATTAGCTCTTTACCAGACCCGATTAAGGCAGCAGTACATGGCGATTTGGGTGAGAGAGGGACCGTCTGCCATGAAATCGACAGTGAATTCTTCTTTATCATTTACGATACGAAGAACCAGTCTTATCAGACCTCATTGCCAAATCTTCAGGTAATTCAGCCCCCATCAGGCTATTTGAATAAGGAGAGAATGGTATTGAACCGAGTAATGTTTCATCTTCATGATCACTTAATCAATCATTTCATTCTCGAGACAAAAGGGCGGATATTCGAGTCTGAAGGCTTTGCTTACGAGCAGCTACACAAATTCTCCAGTAGCAAGAAAAATGACTGGTTCTTTTACTCTATGCGCCACAGGGAGAAAGTGATAATAATAATACGGAGTTCAAACCATAAGACAAACACGAGGCCTCCGCCAACCCCGGAGAATAACTATTTCATGAAAGTGGCTGATAGTGTATATGGAGCAGCCAATTTGGGTTTTTTGGAGAGTTTAGGGGGCGATGTCAAAGCATGGCTTGGGGGGGTTGAAGAGGATCCTATCGGTGAGTTAGAAGAAGAAAATCATTGATTGTGCGTTTATTGCATGACATAAATTATTTAAAAGGTCTCTTTGGTACCTAGCATCATTCAAATTGTCTACTTCTTCGTGCCTATCCAGTTTAAAAAATTGGGTACATCTTTCGCCACCACCGAGTTGATCGATGACCGAGCAAGCCACTGCGGCACATTACCCTTTGCGTCCGAGCTAGTTGTCATCAACCACATGAGATTTGATCCGTCATACTCAAGTCGCTCCACGGAAGTGTACTGAGCGTCAATGATGCTGGCATGTTCAGACGCGTTTGGAACTAGGGATGGATCAATAGCAATGCTGATGACGTAAGCCACACTTTGATCGGTACTCTTCAAGATTTGCACCAAGTTGCTGAATCTGCGTCGGTTCAATGGCCACTGCAACTTATAAAAAGTTTCAACCAAGTATGAGAAGGATTCGTAACCTGGTGGCAGATCGCCCAAAGAATATGGAGTGACGTTGAAGTCGTAAAGTTCCTCGATATAGTGTTGTTCATGGATAGTATGAGAGTCTTGCAAGTCCAGAGTCGAGCCAATGCTATACTTGTATAGGTCACCCCACAATTTCTTACGAGCCTCAGGGGTGAGTTCGTCAAAAGTGTTCAATCTGGCAACCCAAAAATCATCGTTCAAGTGCTTCTTGGTGCGCACGTCAACCTTGATCTTCTCCTTAATCTGGGCCACGCTATACTCAAAAATTCCCGCTGAATTCCAGTCCTTGATCAAATCGGCAATCTGAGAGGCTTCCTCAAGGAGCAGGGCGGATGTCACACCATCGAGAGATTTAAGTGGTGTCGAATTCATCTTTGACTTGGATAAGAAGAAGCCCGATGGGTGCGTGTGCAGAGATGCGGCGTTGCTCAGTGGCTGCTAGTATGACGGCACAGCAACCATGATTTTGCCGTACGAGACAACAAGAACTTAAACTGCCTGCAACAATAAGGACATTGCGGAGAGGCTCATTTAGTTTAATATGTTTGAGTTGAAAGACCAGGAACTGAGCTGACGTTTGAGGAACAAGTCAAAGGACGTGTGTTTTGAAGCTTTTGACAAAAAAACACAGTATAAACTAGATGAGATCTATTTAATTTGAGAATCAAAAAGAAGAAGAGCATTTATCTGCCTCAGTAAAGATGTTATGCCCTTTTCAATTGTTTAAAAAAAAAGGCTCACCGATATAATTATGCGTCCCTCTCTTCACCGTTTCTTGTTGTAAGGCTCTCTGTATCGGATCAGAATTCTATCGAAGAAGATCTTCTGGAGCAATCGGGCTGGCTTGCCATAATTGGGAAATCTGTAATTAAATTACACTTTCCGGATTTTGGCTTATGCACTTGATGTGTTGTGCCAATCCATTGCTGAGTCGAGGTTTGGCCCTAATCTATTTGGTTGTATTGAGGAACCGTTTTGATCGCATTTGAAGCTTGAAGATACCATTGGCAAATTTGAAATTTAGCTTTGAGGGCCCAAATGAACAATTTGTTTCTAGTTAGAGAAATTCAGTATATTTCGTGGACTTTTTATTAGCGTAATCCGTGCCCATATTTTTTCAACATTAGGCAAGGTTCAATCAGTATTTGCGCTCCCTGGTGCCCTACCTACACAGGCCATTCACAAGGCTTCAGATCGCAGACACCTTTCTGGTTTTAAGTTATTGAAAGGTGAAATCTAAACCATTGTTGATCTAGATAAAATTGGCGAAGAGATCAGAATTAAAATTGCCCGTCTTTAGAATGCCGGAAGAACCAAACTTCTGTTTTTTTTCTAAATCCGTTCATCTTCCAAACTTGTTCTTTTTTTCGTGTTTTTCTTTCATGGAGGGCGGTGAAAGCCCCCCCCCCCCCCCTCAGGCCAGGGTGCAGCGTCTCCGCAGAAGAATGATTTGCCGCACACACATGAACTTGCGGTGGGGAGAACAAGGCGGGCCTTTTTCTTTGCGGCTTTTACACACGGTGACTGTTTTAGAAACTGTTGCAATCGTCGCGCATCACGTGCGAGGCGAGGAAACAAAGGATCTACACGAGGACAAAACAAAAAAGAAAATAAAAAAATAAACAAAAAAAAATCAAATCAGAAACACGGCATTGGCTTACAAATTGGTCAAGAAGAGAAAAAAGATTATTTAGTAAAGCTTTATCCCAAAGCCTTTCACTTTTTTAGTATTTGATTTAGTTTGTGACCGTTTTAATGCAATCTTACATTGTTTTTATAATCTGGACGTGCAAACACCAGAAGGCCCCCACCCCCAGACGAAAAGCCACAGCGTCAACCGAGAAGTTCTTCCTATCTGTGCTGCGTCCGCGAGTCCGCGATTCCTTTATCCAGTATCACTATCTGCCTCGCCACCCAGAGGGCAAAAAAAAAGTAGTATCGCCACTTACGCTTATACTAGCGATCGATACTTAATTGTCATATAGCCCGCCACAAATTTCTGCTTAGCAAATACACAAAGCCAATATCACAAACACCTGAGCCCCTTCAACCAGATTGTACCAATTTCGCGAGACAGAGCCATCTTCATATTCATCCTTTTTCATAACTCCAACCATCATCGCAATCATTAGCATTGTCCGGCAGCATAATAATTTTGTACTTTGACTAAACAACTAAGTATTCCTTTAGATCCAATTCCGTTATTTCAAACTCCTTACTTCATGTTCTTCTTGTGAATTTTATATCCCAAAATTGTTTCCAGATTTTCTTCGAATAAACAAGAAAAGAACTACAACTGAAAAACAATACCCTTTCCAGTATCTGAACCTTCCTTTTGAATTTTATCCTGCCTTGCCCCCACCCCATCTTCATCTAATATTAAAAAATCCTGCAATGAGAGACTCCAACTACCGCTCAGTGACAAATAATAGAGCGGCGGTGACCATCACCACCAGCCTTTATGACCGCAGAGCGCTCGACGTTACTTCCGACAAACCGCTTGTGAACTCATTAAATCATCTTACGTACCTTGTCTCTTCTAGTGCCAAAGTACGTGAAACGCTTCTGAACGACGGAGGACTCGAGCGCTTAGTTGAAATTCTTCACGAATGCCACATCTCTACACGTAACGTCCACGATAATATATTCAACGGCGAGAAAAAGCTTCTTACCGCTTGGAAATGGACGTTAGCTTTCCAGTGCTTGGTGCTAATCGGCACCAGGGGAACAGAGAAAATACGACAGAAAGTTGTCCGCGCAGGAATGCTTCCTGTTATCGCCACGGTGCTCGACAATTACATCAGTCTCCATGAAGGCACCTTTTTCGGCGCTTCTGGAGGGGCTCCGCTGGCGCTTGCTCAGTTCTGTGCTCATGCTCATGCTCATTCTGATACTGCTCACCCGCATACTCAAACTTATCAACAGACCCATCAGAACGCCACTTCTAATCTATTCAACAACCTCGCAGACGACATGCTGCCTGGGTCATTTTCAAACAATACCCAACACTCAGCAAACGCTGCTCGTTCCCAATTTGCTCCTGCTTCGATGGCCAGAGACAATCAAACAGTCATTTCAGAAACAGATCCGGTCCCTGGACGACAATCTCAAGCTCCCTTCGCGTTTCACATGATGCTGAATGCACCTTCAAGTAACTGCCCAGCATCCTCATTCGAAGGATTTGGACAGAAATCCCAAGCTGCGTTTTTCAATGGAAGCTACATTAACACTTTGACGAGCGAGGATTACGAGGTACTTTCGGTGGACCAGTTGTTCAAATTAATCCGTGAAAGTTTTGGCATGGTCCCGGGCAATCACGCCTGTCACACCGCAAAATCATCTGTCAACAATGACATTCGCCGCAGATGTCTCATAATGAGCATTCTCAAGAAGTTGAGAGAAAAAAAAGAATGCGAGGTGATCTATCACTGCAACATGGACGATTGTGAATATGACATGGATAATGATCTACAGTTCTTGTCCAATCTATATTTGCAGGACGAAAAATCTACTCACATAACAAATGCCATTCATTCCAAAATTGCCCCAAGAAATTTCACAGATACCGGAATAATTATTCCCAGGGATGATGATGTGGTGTGGTGTTTACAACTCTTGGCATACATATCGAAATATCCTTACCTCAAGGATGTTTTGCAAAACACACATCTTCTTATTGACATGTGTATTAGAGACAAAAGCTTGCATTTGCAGTCCCAAGAGCTTGTGAAGTCAAGATGCAGAAATCAAAACAGAATATCGGCTAGAGAAACCCTTATTCCCAGATCACGCACTGGCAGAGAATTCTCTCCAACTACATTACCTGTCCATCCTGCCGCATTGAACAACCAAGATGTCAGTTCGGCAGAGGGATTCAACCCATCCGCCTCAAACTCGCCCGAATTAGGTAATCTAAACATTCGCAACGATAATTTCGATCTCGCTAGAGACAAACTAGATCTATATGACGAAACCGAAGATCGAGAAAACATGCGAGAGAACGGTTTCCAAGAAATGGGCAATTATGGCAATGGGTGTGGGCATGAGTGTAGTGATGAAGAAGTCGATGATTACCTCTCGAATTTTGGAGATGACAAGCCCTCTTTTGCGCAAAAGTCCAGTCGCTTGAGCAAATTGTTCGAAGCTATCATCAAGGCTGAATCCATAGTTGATGATCTCGACCGAGAGCTTGCATTATATCGCCTCAGCGATAAGGTTAATGACTGCATCGAAGAAGAATGCAGAAATTTGAGTACAAAGATTATCGAGAAACGATTAGAAGAGAAAAAATATCTTTCTGACGTTTGGAACTACGAAACTTACAACAAATTTGACATTGATAATGTGGACATGGCAGCAGAAAACGACTACGATGTGTCCTTGATGGAATACAAAAAAGTAAATCTTTTCCCAATGGTCGAAAAGTTTACTTTTCTCGCAGGTACTGATATGTACTACTGGTCTGGCGTCATCATGAGAAATTCTTGCCGCAGAAACGATTTCAAAGGTGGCGTGCGCCAATGCGGCAATCTCGAGTGTGGTAAATGGGAACAAACTCCTAGAGAGTTCAGCAAGTGCAAAAGATGCAAAAGGACAAAGTATTGCTCTAGAGACTGCCAGATGCGTGCTTGGCATTGTCATAAGAACTGGTGTGTGCCCAGCAATTCTTCGACTTCTACGAACACCACGGAGTCAGCTAATCCAGCTTACGATGGACAGCACGATCGTACAATCAATATGGGAGCAACGCCATCCGATTCTGAGGCCATCATATCGAATACAAACGAAGTATCGCAGCATGTTTCAGCATCTGATCAAGAGAATCAGTTTGCTGAATTATGATCTTTTTGATTCTTCACTTCAAACTTGCACATTCTCTTATTCTATATTCTTTCGGAGGAGAGTTTTTTGGACTCACCTTCTTCATCATATATTGTTCATTGGGTCATTGGGAAAATTTACGGCATTTCATTAATCATTTGTAGGGTCCATGAGAAGATCATTTGAGCTTCATCGGTAGGCCATGCAAGATGGGGGCAGCCCCATTGAGAAATCTCAAAGTGCATGCATTCCGGCTTTTTATCATTGCCTGTGAGAGAGTCTTTGGCTTCTCCATCTTGCTTGCGGCTAAACCCCATTCGGCGAACAACGAAAGACTAAAAATGTCGATATCCTTGTCTGTAATGTCCCACAAGTTGGTCATTACAGCCGGGGCACCACAAACAAGCCAGTTGAATATGTTGCTAGATGGTTGCAACCGCCCATGCTCTTGATATGCCGACGACGAGCATCCCATTAATAGGGTCGTTGGTAAGTCATTTTCACTTTTTGCCCTCGATTTGAAAAGGGCTGATGAGCGCAAGTATTGTTCACCTCCACCATGTCCCAAGTAGATGTAGAGATTTGAACGGTATAAATTTGAGGTCAACCACTCCTCCGAGGGGCGCTCACCCGCGAGGCCCGTTGCGCCCAGTAGCTGACTAAAGACGGGCTCGAATCTGCTTTGTGTTTTGCTGAGGTCTGATCCAGGGTTCACGACATACAAAAGATTTTCGCCACCATCTTTGTGAAGTGTGATCTGATCTTTGTGTTTTCGTAAGGACTCAACTAGGCAAGCAACACTCGGCATACGTGAAACTGATCGATCTCTCAAACAAGTCATAGACTCCCAAGGTATGTAGCTACAAGAATGACTTGGGATCAAGATCAAATGCTCAGTATCAGCATGAGCCGGCCCAGCCGTACAAAGCCGGGACATGCGATTAACAATCCAGCTTTTATCTTTGACAACATTGTAATTTGAGCGACTGTGCAGCTGCAAATACTCGACAGTGTAAACAGTCAAATCATCTAAAAGGTCAAACTCTGATGTTTCTTCTCGTCCGTAAAGACAAACATAGTAGAATAGGTTAACAAAAGTTTTGTCGAGCTTGAACAGTTTTGATTTATCACCAATAAAACTTTTCCAGACACCATTCAATTCCGACTCAAAAACTTGATAACTTTTTGCTCTCGTATCAAAGGTGCCGAAAATGCCCATAAAACCGCCAATTGTTAGGTTTTCTATTTGTTCCAATAATGTTTTGAGGCGTGAATCTAATTCAAATCTCATGGTCCACCACAATTTCCTTTCCTCTTTTGTCCGTATTGTAGAAGTAACATTGCTTTTAGTGGAACTATTGCTGTCTGCTATGATAGATTTGAGTTCTTTTAAGTAATCACCAAAGCACTTCTTTTCCTTCTTTCGTCTGTCAAATGGAACTTTGAGCACAAGAGGGTAACTTGTGGATGTGTCTAATCGGGAAATAATTAGATCTCCCGAGATCTGACAAACATCTAGTGTAACAACAGCCCACGATGATGGAAGCAACAGGCGAAAGTCTTTATAAAAAGCTTTTTGTAAATCTTTAATGGAACCTTTGCATTCATCGGTACTCAATTCTGGCAAAAGAACAGGGTGATTTAAGAGACTTTGGTGATTGAATAGTGATCTCTTATTCACGTAGGGTAGAGAATGAGCAAGATCCTTAATCAAGAATGAGGTTCTAAGCAATTCTCTCACTTCTGGTTCCTGAGATAAACCAAAGTGAGAAAGAAGAAACACACACCTGCCTAGCAAAGCGTTCACGTCGTGCATTGTTCCAATTTCCAAATGGCGAAGGAACGTTTCTTCTCCGAAACGTATGAGAATTTCCTTGCAATCGATAAGTCTAGAGATCGACAAACCTCCTTGATGAAGTGAATTAAACAGGCCTTTCTCTTGGTTTGGAAAAAGCCCAATCAAGGAGTCAAATACTTTCAATTCATTGGCAGTCTCAGAACAAACCGACAAGCCTGACAATCTAGAGCGAGCCAGAAAAATAGCCTTTGTGAGCATCTCGAGCATGTTTTGTTCATCTTGTTGAAATCCTGATAACCCATTCCCGGAATTTTTGATCACTGAGTATTCAGCCTCTAAAACAAACTCAGAAATTTGCAGAAAAGAGACTGCGAATTGCTTTGCCGTTTGTGTCATTTGTTTCTCACGTAGAAGGAACTCTAACTCGGCTTTTTTCGTTTCCAAACATTTCGCCGACATCAGGTCAAGGTTGATTGCGATGAAAGTCACCAATTCAGCAAGATTTAAAAACTCAGAGTCCCAAGTTTCGTTGCTGCCCCTCTCGAACTGCTCCAAAGCATCAGTTTGTTTGTCGACATACATCAAGTAATTTGCACTGATAAAGTTATTGAGTGTTTTGAGGGGCGATACATGTAACAGCGAATTCAATTTTGTGAATTCGCTAATGAAGTGGATCGCTTCTTTTGAAAAACCAAGATGTTTGGCCGCCTTGAAAGCATACCTGTAAGTGGTCATTAGTAAATGAGTAGCTCCAAGCTTCATATCAGTATTCTCTGTGGAAGATTCTAGTTTTCTCAAAACTGAGGACAAGAGCTTAACTGAAAGCTTCAAATTTTTCAAGGCACTGAGTATATCAGCTGACATCGAGTTGATCATGGATGTCAAGAGCGAAAATCTTGCAATTGTTATGAAGCATGTAAGTCTATTTCGCAAAGAAAGGTCCATAGTTTCACTAACAATATGGTACTCAGGCCTGGAAGAAATCATTGATTCTATTTCTTTATACTTGTTCTTGGATTTGTCTTCATCACGCATCTCGACGAAGAACTGGAGCTGAGTCAATTTTAGATTAATTAACTCGTCATATTCTGAAACAGTGCCTGTGAAAGCCATTTTGAGGAGAGGTCCGGAGTTTTTCAAAACTAAAGGAAGACGACTCCTTTCGGAGACTTCAAGAAGGCAACGGCCTAGCAAAATCTCGAGTTCGAGAAGACCGCGAGGTTTGCTGAAGCCAGAACATTTGAATTTGTCGATAAACTTTATGCAATGAAAGTAGAACCCCAAGTGCGACAAGTTAGTGACGATTTCCCGGAAGATCGAAAAATGTTCTGTAACCTCCGGCACTTGCGCCGCTTCTAGCCACTCAAAGACATAAGCTTCAACTTTTTGTAAAACGCGTGAATTGAACTGGTCTCTCTTAAAGCTGTTAGTAAGAACCCCCGCCGTAAGAATGAAGTCTGAGCTCGTGTTGGGGTTCTCAAAACCAACAGAGCTTGGATCAATGTCGTAAAGTTGAGAGATTTTATATTGAGTGACAAGCAGGAGTTTTGTAGGTAGTTGTGAAATTATTTTTAAAACAACGCTGTGGTCCTTCTCTGGCAATTTTGACTTGAGTGGCACCAAAATGTCGTGGAGTAAGTTGTGTTGCAAAGAAGGTTCAAAACACAGAGTCTCACCAAAGAAAAAATGAAACAGCTCAAGGTCCGAGACTACGCACGCAGCAACTATCTCTGGGATTTTTCCCCCATTTAGCTTCGTGGACACTGTCGTGGTATGTTTCTTGGCAAGTCGAACAGCTTTAGTCGGTGCTTCCAAATCGAAGAGGGAGCAGATGGAGTACTCGATGCGATTTATTAGGTGGCGCTTTTTCTCTACAAATTGATCAAGAGAGAAACAGGCCAAATCTAGCTGACATGCTTCGTGAAAGCCATCAATCAGCTCGTACTTTCTCGCAAACTCGAAGCAAAGACGAGAAAGATCTTGAATATTTTCGACTTGCATTTCCCGCATCAAAAGATTTGAGAGATGCGGAACCCATTCCTCCAAACACTGACGAAAGATCCTTTCATCAGCCAAGGCATATTTGAGGAATACCACGCAACTTTCGAGAACAGAGAGATGCAGTTTGCGTAAATCTTTGTCGGGTATTGACTTCAAAATGTCAGATATGGCATATACTGTACTTGGACAAAGCTGGGCATTCAAGAGAAACTCTTTGATCAATTTGTGGTTGGTGGTATCGAGCTTTTGAGGTGAGGGTATTTTCCCTGCCGAGTCTGGAGTACTCTTCAATTCTGATTCGTTGAGCAAAGGCAGTGAAGGGACTTCTCCTAATGAAATAGAATTATGCGAGCAGGCGTCTGTAATTTTGCCTAGGAGGGTCGAGTTTTTGAATTTGGGATTGTTGGTTAAGACGTCGCGTAGATCATGAATAAAAGGGGCTAGAGCATTGTCGTTCGTTGAGGGCAATTCAGGGTTTATTTCGGTATTGGTTAACACCTGATATTGAGAAATCTTCAATCTTAGTGCAGAGATTGCCGCATGCAATTGTTGTAATTGCTGCAATGGTGGTGACTTGGCACGGATAAATTCTGCAACTTTGACAAAACCAGAAAGCATTTTCAAGCAATTAAGATAGTATTTCCGAGATGAAGAAGCGTCGCATATCGACAAGCAAGAGTCGAAGTTTGAGCCGCGCATAAACACAGAGGCAACTTGCCAGAAAAGGTCAATGTCTGCTGGTGAAGCCCTTTTAATGATAGATTGCACTCTGGAAGACATCATTTGCAACATAGATTGGATTACAAAGAAGTGAAAGGAAACGACAAGCTGGAGCGGGAAATTCACATTTGGCGATACGCCCCTCATTAACTTTTCATACGGCGTGACCGTGGACAACAGCAGTAAATTAAACACATTGTAAATGGTAGAAAGCTCCTGGAGCGCAAGCTTATGTAGCATCTTAGAGTTCAAAAATACCACATAATGCTGATGCTTCTTCACCAAGGTGACAAGATCTTCATGGCTCCTGTGTTCTCCCGTATCCGCATAGAGACACTTAAATGCCAACGACAAGTTTTCGAAATCTGTTGTCTGTTTTGTAGCACAGAACGAGTCAACTAAATCATGAGCACTGTCGACGTCCGGCTTAACTGCCTTAGGCCCTTGGCTTGTAGGCAAGTTGGTGGACAATGATGTCAATGGCATCAGTAGCATCAGCGACGACCGCCCTGATCGGCAGAGTTGAGCATTTACAGTAGCATTTGAGCGATTTTCTGAAGCACCGTTCACGGACATGGGAAGGTATCTCTTGGCAGATCTAGACTTTTGAGTGAGTTTTAGAAGTATACAAATAAACTGCATGGTGAGTGAGGGCAATTGGTGACTTTCGCGTATAAGAAGTGAGAACAAAGCCGCATAGCATTTACCTGAGTACAGTGGGCGGAAGACAAAAGAACTAAGTGAACAGCAACGGTAAAACAAAATGAATCAAAGTAAAGACATTCATTGGAAGCTTCAATTTATGTTAGAATGCATAAATCTGGAACGAGCATGAAAAAATCGTGCGATCATCCGAAGAATCCATTGAAATTCTTGCTTAGACGTGGCCCTGGGGTTCTCAGGGCCATTTTTCCGAGTAGATCACGTGTAGTATCAGCTGAGATGCGCTGCGCTATTCTGTAAGGCTGCGGGCAATGAGACTGCACAACCTTCTCTCGAGACTAGATCACAGGCATTTCATAAACACGGTACAATATTTGATTGCTGAAAGACGGTCCTAACTAGACGCTAGAACAATTCTAACATAAACAGACAATAGCGAAGAGAAAAAAGAAACATTATAGTGGACTTGCCACTTTTCACACGCGCGCTTCTTATTATAGAATCTTTTCACTCACATGATACCGTCTTCACTGCTACTTCACAATGCCATTCGAACGGATATCGGCCAGATTTTTAAATCTGCAATGGCACGAGTCAGTTCTCAGGCTATGATACTTACAGCTGGCTCGAGGCCGCGGTCCTCAGGGCTTCATGGAATGACTCTTTCCTCGGTGTGTTCGTTATCAGTGCACCCAAGCCCTCTCTTGCTGTTTAATTTGCATTTACCAAGCCACACTTCCAACATGCTACATGAGAACGATGCCACATTGGGGCTTCACGTTATGCCTGCAACGAAAACCGCAGTAATGCTAGGGAGAAAGTTTGCCGGCGGAATCAAAAGAGACCCATCTCACTTTGATGCTGAAAGCGAAGATGGGGAACTCTTTCACGAGATGACCACTCCGTTCAGTGGACTCATTGATGCGTATTCAATGCACGAGACAAAGGAAGGCATTTCAGTCCCAATCTTGAATGAGCTGGAAGTCGTCTTTCTTTGCACTAAGCACAGAGTTTTCTCTGTTGAAAACCATGAATTGTGGGTTGTCAAAGTCAACGACATTCTTTTTCCTAATGAGAAGTTCAGGTCAGAATCTTCGGGTGGTCTCCTATATTACCAAAGAGGCTTTCATCAAGTGGGAGTGCCGCTTTCTGAACCCTAAAAAAAACAGACATTTGATAACCGAGTGACTACACCGAGGTTTTTATTTACATATGTTATCACTCATGATAGAATCCTGGGTGCAAAATTTTCATTTTCGACTACTTAAATTCGTTTTTCTCGTTAGAATAGCTCTCGAGTTCTTCTCTCAAATCCTCGGAAGCTTCTGTGATCTTGGGTATAATGGTTTCGATGCGGTCATGTATCTTCTTCTGCCTTTTTTGAATTTTAGACGTCAAGGTTTTCTTCAAGGCTTTGATCTCCGCATTCAGTTTAGCAATTTCATCTTTCTTAGATTTCAACTTGCTTTCCGTTTTTTTTAACCTGGCTTCGGCGACTTGTTTTTCTCCTTCCACATTTTTGACATCCATTCTCAATTTGTTTGTGTTCTGTTCATACTCGTGAATATACGTTTCGAGCTCATCGATCTCCAGCTTCAACTTTAGTTCCTCGCTATGATATTCTTCTTCAAAGTTGTCGTTGCTGTTTTCAAGGTCACTGATTTGCCGTTCGAGCTCTTTGATCTCGTTTTCCAATTGAATGACGGAATTCTGCAAGCCCTTTAATTTGCCACCAATTCGGCCTTCATTCGATTGTTTCACCCCATATTTATTAATCTTGGATTTCAATGCATCAATTTGTCGCTTAAATTCAGCAACTCTTTTGCTTTCTTCCTTCCTAGATTTTTTTAAATTTGCTTTCATTTCGCTTAAGCTGGAAACGGTGTAAGTCAAACTCGACTGGAGTAGGCCTATGGTTGAGTGATCCTGTGGAGCGATCGGTTCTGATTTTCCGTGGGGCGCCGTGCTTACGACATGATGCCCAAGCAATACTTCATTCTCCATAAAGTCTATACGGAATTGACACAGTGCAGATAGGCCATAGATAATGAGAAATGCTTTGTCAACATCCGCTTCGGAGGCTTCTGAGGCATAGACATGGACGAATATCCAGGAGAGACCGTTGACGCGTACTGAAAGGCTGGATCTTAAAGCATCAAGACGCAAGGGACGCATTATTTGAAAGATTATTCTCGAGTCTTCAACTGAAACAAGAGCTAAGTCAAGACTCTTGCAAGTGTCAGAGAGAGTGCTCTTTGACTCAGACCCGAACGCGAGTCCAGAGAAAAGCAGGGGGTTGACGATCAAAATTTTGATCGCGGCTAGCCAAGTCCAAATGGGTTGAGTAGAAATGGTGTAATACTTGTCCATGATTGTAGTAGACGGAGTTGTGGTACTGTTAGACCTTTTACGGTCCACAATCGTCCTGTTATAACTTTGTTTGGAACCAGGAACGGAATTTTTTGTCGCCGGCGGTTTCATACAAAAGATCCTGAAATTTTCCGCCGTAATAGAATTTTTTGAATAACGCAAAGGTAGTTTAAGGGGAGTTTCAGCTATTTGAGGATCCAAATTAATTTCATGAGGCCCTGTTATAGCTGAGGGCTGGGCTCGTGGTTGCTCCATATTTATTACAACCACGGAATCTGAGGACGAGTCTCGTGGTAGGCTTGAGACCAATCCTCCCTTCTTGAATCCCCCATAAGGCACATCTGGTGTGAGGCAAGACAAATGATCTAGTGTTTTAGAGTAGTCTTTCAATATGAATATTCGCTGCAAGAATGGCGAAATGGTCAAACTAATGACATGAATGCAAAGTACCAAATAGGCAAAATTAATAATGATGAAAATCTCCCTTGATAAGAAAGAGAGGTGCTGAATAGATTTTTCCCCAAGCCGGAAGTATTTTATAAAGACCTGGAAGATTGCTCGACTCGCCCATGTTGCCTTTGCGGAAAATAGCTTGTTATCATCATAGTATGTACTCTTTTTCGACGACAAATAATTGATGGATGAGACAAGCGACGGAGACGAGAGTAACGAGTCGGGGAAGCTCCGACTTTTATTATCCCGAAAATCACTATTAGGTGACAAAAACGTTGAACATAGTCTGGAAAGGTCTCCCAAAAGCACGGAAGTGTTCATGTGCGCCATCCTCTCCTTGATGTAATTTGCCGCAACGACAAAAGAAAACCCAGTGATGAAATTGGCAAAGCCACTTGAGATTGGTCTGGTGTCGTTTTTTGTTGCGCAAGTCAAGTGAGCATGTTGCCCGTTATTTGTCGTAGTAGTTGTGGTGGTGCATCCTGCGCTGTTGGAATTATTGGACACAACAGAAACATATGTTGTGGAGCCAGTGGAATGTGTCCCCACAAGCCTGCTGGCAATGATAGATTTAGCCAATACAATCAAGTACTGAAACCATGCGCGAGGCAAGGAGTAATGACAAACCAACAATATAAATGAGTTGATCGAAAATAACTGGAGGAACTCCCCTAGTAATTCAGAGCGATAGTATGAGTAGCGCGTCTTGGGATGAGCCTCCAAATTGAATCGAATTCCCTTTTCTGGTTGGAGCAAGAATCTGGCGATGCATTTTCCGGCAAGGGACTTGAACGACCCCAGAAGTATGTAGGATGTAAGCACAAGACAGCTCACGCTCTGGGGTAGCATCGACAATACGAAGATAAGAGACACAACATCATATCCAGGCTGGGGCTTCAAAATGGCATTGCTGGAGACACTCAGATGAGGGAACGCCAGGTTCAGCTGATGGCCAGACGAGACTCGCGAGTCGGCTTCAGGTCCAGACAAATTCTTCATGTTACTGGCATTACTTGCAGCGATGGTAGCAGCTCCAGCACCGGTGAGGGAATATGGCGGTGGTGGTAGAAGCTGATCAGATTGATCTGTCTGTTTTGAGGTTGGTTTTGAAGCCGGTTTCGTAGCCAGTCGTGAAGCCGGTTTTGGAGGTAGGCTACCACCAGGCATAGTTGCAAAAGAGGGAAAAGAAGGTTCTGTCTTTTTCTGCCGATTCTCTTTTCTCAATAAAAACAAGTTTTTTTTGTATGCGGTCTATTTAAGAGTTTTGGTGATTTCACCGCTTTCTAGGATGGTTTTCCAAAGACAGAAACAGGCCAGCTTGCAGTGTTATAGGTGGATGAGGCTTTGTGAGAAGTGTTTTTTTTAATCGCTTTTTCGTTGCATGGTTTTTTCTTTGCATGCTTGTGCGAGTTTAGACGCACGAAACCCGAGGCCTTTGGCCTTAATGAGCCTTAAACAGATGTCATTCTCTCTTTAAATGAATGACGGTGAAAGTAAAAGAACGCAGATGACCAATAATTTCAAGTTTCGATAAAATTCTTGTTTTCCTAAATTTTTTTGAATTTGTTTTCTGTTGTACCCCTTCTTTTTTCTTGTTTATGTTTTGAATTGAGATAGTCATCTTGACACTCTCGTTCCTAATGGCAAGTCTCGTTCTTTGTGATTCTGATGCGCGCTCGTGTCTTCTGGGGCCAACGTCGCGTGAGGAATTGGTGTCGCGAGAACCTCAGTAGTTTGTACCAGTGCAGTGCGTGTCCTAAGAAACTTGGGCCAAAATAGAATGTGCCATAAAGTCATCAGAAAAACGTGATATGAAAGATCACATGAAAAAGGTTTATACCTTTCCAGATAACCTCCTGCCTCATTTGAAACTATTCCTAATCGGCCTGGTGTTGAAGCGGGGGCTTGGGTAAGTAATCGATTGGGGCCTGACTGGCGCCGCGAATTGCAGTACTTGGTTTGCAAGAGGGACCGTCGGGCTCGGAAGCACGCCTCACTCCGTGCCAACCCGGTTTCCTCGAAATTTAAAGCGAGCGAGCCAGCTCGCGCAATAATACACGGTAACTAAGAAGGAAAATTCCACGTTAATCACCAAGGATGTAGCCCCAGTTTGACGTTCAAATGAGCTGAAATAGAACGTCTTATATGGAGAGAATAACCAGGTGAGCAGTGCCCTTCTAATTTTTTCAAATTTGTACCTGATTATACTCTTTCAATTTTTTTTGGCCGACTTTGCTCGTACCTTTTTCGTTTTGGAGATCTCGGGCCTAAGCCTTGTGCGCATAGCCCGCGCCGATGCAGGTATTCCCTGCGCTAGCGATGAGTAGACAGTTATTGTTATTGTATACATGTGCATTACATCTCGAATATCCTACCCGCGAAGTCTGGCCCATATTCCGCTACTTCTAAGCAAGTTGACTTTTTTTTCATTTCATATCAGGCGAGTACTATAAAGTTCTACAACATTTTATGAACTGCTTCTCTCGAGAAAAAATAAAGAATTTTAGGAAGCCAGTTTTTTTTGTTTCACTAATCTTATAATGCACTTGTCTGCTTTCACGACTATTGCGACCGTGCTTTTACCTGCCTTTGCCGCCGCAGCCGGTTCCCGAAATTCCCAACAGGGTTCCCGAAAAACATCTACTTCAGGATCTGGTGTAGATACGATAGCTTTCAAGAATGTCGGCTTCACAGGCTATTATTACGATGTTGAGAAAATTCTGGAGTCTACGTCACAAGACTGCTCATGCACGCTTTCTGACTCGTTCACTGTCTTCGAAGGATCCAACTCTCCGCTCAATGAAGAGCTCTCGATTCATTTTCGTGGGCCCTTGTCGTTGAAGGTGTTTGGTGCATACATAGCCAACGACTCTTCAGGTGGCACTTGGGACCGGATCTCTTATTACAACGCCGAGAGCCAAACGTCCACGAACGTTACGTTTTTGACTCATGCAGGTGATGGCTCTACTTGTTTGGGGTCTGCGCTCACTTACGCCAGCAGCAATGGTACTGGGTTTGCTGAATCATCCACGGTCTTGGAGTCAAATAACTTGATTAACTCAAACGAAGAATTCATTATTTTCTCCGACCTGGTTTGCCCAGACTCTGACGCTGAAAACTCTTGTGGTGTTTATAGAAGCGGAATCCCAGCCTACCATGGATTTTCCGGTACCACAAAGATGTTTTTGTTTGAATTTGAGATGCCCGAAGCTAATGTGACCCTGGAGTACTATTACGACATGCCTGCAATTTGGTTTTTGAATGCAAAAATTCCAAGAACATCTCAATACGGGTCAGATGCCTCGTGTTCTTGCTGGAACTCCGGCTGTGGTGAGATCGACATCTTTGAAGTTATGAACTCTTCTACCACAAACCAGCTTTACTCCACCATTCACGATTATCAAGGCTCAGGTGACATCAATAATGGTATGCAAGCTGATGGGTACTTTGCCAGAGACACTACTTCGACGATGAAAGGAGGCGTGGTCTTCGGCACTAATGGAACCATTTCGATCTTCATGCTGGACAGTATGAAGATCTCCAGCTCTTTGAAAGCCAGCTCAGTGTTATCATGGATTTCTCAAGATGATGATGTCATTGATGTTTTGTCAAGTGTTACTATGAGCACTTCACTCTCAGCCTCCAAAAAGTCTAGCGGAGTCATAGGGGTTGATCAGAGCTGGACTGCCGCCTTTATGTCTTTGGTATTCCTGTTCTTTATGTATTTCTAGACGTTGACGAAAGCTGCTAATTTCAACAATAGCGTTATCAACTCAGGGTTTTTAGTTACGCAGACTAGAGTATCCTTTTCAACTAGGTTAGTGTAGATCACAGGCGAGGAATTGGATACCCAATGAATCCGCTCTGTCTCACTGGGTCTGATGAGGATCGTATTTAGTCTCAGTTGGTCTTCTGGGCCTGATTTTGGCGGCATTGCTCTAAGCAATTTCCTGGCTCTTTCTCTATAAAGCTTTTCGATGTCGGAATCAAAGAATTGAGGAATTTTGACTGCTCCTATTATTGACGCACTCTTGTGCTTATACTTCAGGGGGATCGGAGCAAAGCGTTTTCGGCTGAGGAATTTGATATATATTTGGTTGTTGATGACATAACTGGCAGGGTTTTGGCCAGTAGTCGGTTTTTCGAGTACTGGCGTTAGATCATATGATTTCTTGTTCGGGGGTTTCGTCACGACTACCTGAACCATATTTCCTATAGGAAATCTTTTCCTCGAGACGTCCAGACGCGTATCCAACAACACTTTAACAAATGAATTCTCACCCAAGCTTTTGGTATTGTAATATCCGTTTAAATAAGAACCGGAAGTGTGTTTCTTGTTGACTCCTCTGAGCCATTTCACCGGGTTTTTGAGAAGTGGGTGCAGTAGGTAGCTACGGGACATGGCAGTGGGGAGGGGGAGGGGTTAACTTGACTTTCTGGTATGGAAAAAGCGGAATTATGGAATCAGAAAACAATTCAGTTCTACTTTGTGATTGCTCTGAAAAGTGACTCTTATGGTGATATTCAGGTACGCCACAGTCTTTTCGAAATATTGTCGCCTGCATTGGAATTAACATCTACATATTCCGCGCGATGTGTATTCGCGCATAGTAGGAGAGCCTGAGCAGATGCCTCATACATTCTTCATATACTGAGTAATGCTAATAGTCGGGGTTTGTTAGTAATACATCATATGTGTGGCCGAGCTAGTTATTCTATGTATATCTGATGAGTTCTATCTTGCTTGGGCTTATCATTTTCCATTTATTCGGTTATCATTGCTCAACTAATCTCAAGATATCCATCTTTTCCAGCTTCTTGCCTGTGGCCACTATGTACATTTCTCTCAGTCTAGCCCGACACGCCTTTGGCTTCATTGTATAAACATTAGCAAATTCGCTCTCGATTTTTTGACGCAAAAATTGCTCTTGCAGTCCAGAAAAAAATTTCATCACCAAAGTACCGTTCTTTCGAAGTAGTCTATTGGCTAACATCACCACTCCCTCGCAGATATCCATACTGGCGAAATGATCCAGCTCACCGTCTCCGCTTGAATTGCACATCATGTCACTTAGCACCAAATCAAGGCCTTCTTCTGCAAAAAAAGCATCAATGGCATGATGTGTCTTGCGGGAGAATATGTCCCCTTGTATGAAATGAGAGCCAGGTGGCGGGGCACAATTTATCAAGTCCACACCGAGAATCTTGGGAGTGATCTCTAAGGCTTTTGATCGAGCTAGAGCTACCTGAGTCCAGGCCCCAGGAGCAAACCCTAGATCCACAATATTCTTAGTGGATTTTCTAAAAATTTTGAGTTTCCGATTTATTTCTAGAAGTTTATATGCTGCCCTTGATCTATACCCATCAACTATACTTTGCTTGGTATATGGGTCGGCAGATTGCCTATCTATCCATCTCCGTGACGATGAGCCAGACTTGTGTCGGATAATATATAAATTCCCTCGATTACTAAGTGAACTTGAAATTCTCGATCTAAGACCGCAATCTAGCCACGTGAGGTTTTGAAAGAGTTTTGAATTCAGGGACATGGGCTTTGCTTTCAAATTTGGTTAATTTCTGGACTTTTCCTGTTAAAAGGTACTTTTTCGCCCCAGTTCTCAGCTTAAGGAGCCAGGCGATGATTAAGAGTGAGCACGCACAAACTGCGTGAAATTCGCTTGAATCTGTAAAGTCAGGCCTTCTGAGAAAACAATTATTCTGAGAACAGTCATGAAAAAAAATCATAGAGTACGCTTGATTCAAAACCTCCCCCCCCTCAGCAAT